>JANJYQ010107074.1:2432-13362 GCA_024605255.1 Rastrelliger kanagurta | reverse complement strand
TGTGTGTGTGTGTGTTTCTCAGGTGAGGGCCAACTGATTGCTCTTGAGCTTGTGTCTGTATCTGGGGAGATGGAGCCTGCTGTGGTGGGGGAGGTGCATGATCTCACTGCAAACCACTTTGTACGTTTCAGTCCATGTAACCCACACTCTGTTCAGCAGAAGAAGCTTGTTATCAGAAACAATGTGTAAGCCCCTATTTTACATACCTTTCTATCACAATATTGGAAACTGATTCTACTACCTCTTTTCTTCTCCATAAATACACACAAAATCAGCATTCATATGTATAGTGAGTCCGAAGTCAATTCACAGTATCGGCAAGCGTATAAACTATATATATACACATAACTATAAACCCTGTGCAGCTGCTCGGTCACTGACCCTCTTTTTACAGTTGCACTTGCAGAAAATGACTTCATTAACTCTTGCATTACATCTCTCTCTTACGTCTCTCTGGGGTGGAAGCCACTTGGAGCTGCCTTTCCACTGGCAGATCATGAAGCCCAACCTGCACCCTCTGCTTCCAGGGGAAACCCTGAAGCCTTCCCATATCCACTTCCACCTGGCCACAGATGGTGCTTTCCATGTCAGCCCGCTAACAGGCGTTCTGGCCCCCTGCCAGGACCACGAGTTCCTGCTCACTTTTTCTCCCAATGAGGTAAATAGGACTCAGAAAGCATTCTTCAGTGGTTTATTATAGCACTAGTGATGCTTGATCAGAAACAGATGGAAACATTTCATTTAAAATCTTTGTGTGTTCTTAAGTTGAAGGATTACCACAGTGTCTGTCATTTAGTCCTGAGAGACGTACCCCATCTGCCACAAGAGACCTGTGATGACAGGTAAAGTTCTCTTTCACCTGTATGAACTATGCCAAAACTGTTTTCAGTAAAAATATTCATTTGTAGAAATAATACTACAAGGTCATTACATAAAGGGCCCTGAGATCACATTAAATTTATTAAACAAATAGACTTTTGGCATACTTTTCATTTAATTTGTTGGATTGTTTCTTTGTGTTGGGTGGGAAGTGTCCTCCAGCCTGTGTGTGCTGGCTCCAAGGTGAATGATGTGATCGTCATAGATATAGAGGTCAAGGGGTTAACAGAGCCCTACCAGATCGTACTGGAGCCCTATGCTGTCATAATCCCCGGTGAACTTTTAATTGGCACAACTACCCGGCGTCAGTTTAAGGTTATTTAAATTACTATTTTATTAACAGCCATAGTTAACACATGTAAGATGCAGATAGAAATTGTGTTTTCTTGTGTGTATCAGATGTGGAACCACAGCAAAACCTGTGTGTTTTTTCAATGGGAGGGGATGAGCAGCAGCTGCCACATAATAGAAGTAGAGCCATCTACTGGTCAAATAGGTGTGTCACACAATGCAATGATACAGACAAAGAATCATTCAATCAAGTTTAAAATGAAGGAGTAATACATTATTTTCTCTTGTGTTATTGATTGATTTGTCTTTGATGGGTTGTGGTCAGAGGAGAACGAGTGTTTTGACTTTGACCTGATTGTGACTGGAGGGAAATCAGAGAGGGTCCTGACCAGTCTGCTTTGCCACATAGAGCATCGTCATGAGCCTGTCAGTTTGGCTGTGGAAGTCTCCTTCAAAGTGAGAATTTTTTGTAACACTATCATTACTAATGTCTAAAATGAATTTAATTAATTCACTACATTCCACATGGTGACCTCTTTATGCTCATCATTCGGTGTTGGTTAGGGTCCTGTAGTGACCTTAAACATGCCCAGTGTAGACTTTGGGCTCATGAGTCTTGGAGAGCAGGCACAGACCACACTCCTCCTCACCAACATCACCCAGTTGGAGGCTTCTTGGATACTAAAGGAGAGGCACAACAGTCAGCAAGACCACCAAGACACACAGGTACAGTAAACTAATATGGCAACACACTTTGATAAAATATTAGATTCATTATTAATGTCTTCCTTAACTTGTATATTATTGCCTGTATTTGTCATTAGATATTAGTGGAGCCGTGCAGAAGTGTACTGCCTCCTTTGTCTTCTTGCAGTGTTGAAGTCTTCTTTAGACCACATTTCTGCCAGCGGTTAGAAACAGAGCTGAATCTGACAGTGGAGAATGGAACAGGATGGTGAGGACAATCATTAAACTTTATTGATCTCCTTAAGATTTACCTAAAGATATAAATTGATTTCCTTACCTAATTATAGTATTAAAGTTAACTGCAATTCAGAGAGAATCAGAAATATCAGCACTAATAATCTGTGACACTGCCCTGTTGATAAGAAGTAGCACTGTCCGTGTGTTCTGTGCAGTCACCTGTCAGTGCGAGCAGATGTGCAGTCCCCTCAGGTGTGCCTGCTAAACTGTGAGCTGGTCTTCAATAAGCTCTACATTGGAGTTCCTGCTGAGGGAGTCGTCACGCTTTTTAATCAGACCCTACTGCCTACACACTTTACTTGGATTGTGCGTGAAACTTTTTTTTTTTTAACATTTATCACCACTTTAGTGGTGATAAATTAAGTGGGAAATTAGTTTTTTTTCATATTTTCTCCATAAGTAAAATTGAGATCTCTTTCAACATAATTATTACTTGGTGGTGTTATGTTGACATTTTCTTTTCCAGGCTCAGCTCCAGGGTTCTCAGTCTTCACTGTGTACAGCCAGTTTCAATCCCTCATCTGGTACCCTGGGACCTAATGCGAGCATGGAGATCACTGTTACTTTTACTTCTCACGGAGATGTAAGTACTAGTCTACATACTTGAAGCTCATATGATTTGTCACTAAAGACAAGAAGGTGTGAATGAAAAGGGCTAGTGTTTATCTTTAATCTGCTGTCACAAAATCATATTTCCTTTTTCCCTCCTCCCTTGTGCAGCTGGAGCTGGCTGAGGTGGCAGCTTTCTGTGAGGTCCAGGGGATGGACTCTCCTCTTGTTCTTTGCATTGTTGTTTGCAAAACCAAGAAACTCAGTGTGTCCTTTTCGTTGCCCAATGTCTGGTAGTAACTTTACAAAAAATGTTTCAAAATACCTTGCAATATCATCTGCTCCTTAGCATTGTTCAGTAAGTTATTTGGTGCTTGAAATTCCTTTGCTGTTCTTTCTCTGTAGCCCTCCTGCAGATAATCAGAGCCCCTCAGCGCTGCAGCTCAACTTTGGAGATGATGTCATTTTGAAGAGGGCCGTCACCAAGCAGTTACTGATAACTAACGAAACTGCTATCCCTGCCCCTTTTACCATAGAGGCAGAGTATTTCACATGCCATACCTCACAGCCATATAATCAGACAGACAAAAGGTAAAGTGGCCAGTTCATTGACCTGAATGATGAATCAAATAATGATTTAACTATATTGTCGATGTAACGCAGGCTGATTTTTAAACACAGATGTGCTTACATCAAGAAGCCGCTTCACTCAGTTCAAGCTAAGAGAATAGAAGAAAAAGCACATGAGGGTATGCTTTATCTTTATTTATGTACACACTTTTAATATACAGTAAAGCAGTTATAAGCAGAGCAGACAGCAGGCATTGAAGTTTTAAGTCGGTATTCCTGTATCTGTTGGCAGAGTTTGTGAGCAGCCTACTTGCTCATGGAAAAGGTGCAGCATTCTTTGTCCTGCCAAACACAGGGACACTGGGACCATTTGAGACCCAGACTGTGGATGTGACCGCCTACAGTGACATGTGGGGGGAATACCAAGATCATCTCATATGCAGAGTATGAATTTTGTGATTAAAAATTAAACATGTGTCCTCTTGATTTTCTCAAGGACACCTGCATTTGAACCGTTCCCTCACTGTTTTTCTCTCACAGGTGGGCAACCTTGGGCCAACATTCATCCCCATGCAGATCACAGTGAAAGGATGTCCACTCTACTTCCAGATGACAGGCCCGCATCCAGATAACCAGAACCAAGGACCAATCATACAGTCTGTGTCAATTTATATTTCGCCATCATTTTTTTGAATGTTGTATTACTTTATTGTTTTACAAAAAAGGTTGTAATTATTCAGACACTAACAGACATTTTTTGGTTTGACATTCCTGCGTACATCATTAGGTATGGTACCCATGTATCTGGAGGTGACACAGTGTCTCGTTCTCTTCGCATCAACAATCCCACCATGTTTGGTTAGTATAATCATGAAAGACTTGGTCTAGGTTAAGAGCATTACTGAAAGAAGTAAGATGAACAAAATGGTGTTTTAGTTGGTATTACTTACAATTTATTAGAAAAGGCTTTGAAGGAAAGAATCAGAAGAAATCTTTAAACCACTTTTCAGTTTCAAGGTCTCATATAGCAGTCTAAAACAAAAAGTATATTGAGTGTGTTAACAAAGTTTTTGAGTCTAAATCTTTCTTTCCTGCCAGATATTCGTATGGACTGGGAGACCTATAACATAGATCAGAAGGATTGTAAGCTTGTGGATGTTTTGGTGGCCTATGGGGATGCCTTCCCTGTCAAGGACACTGATGGCAATGAGGTAATAAGTGGAGCAATGAGGCTCTCTGACGGGAACACTCAAACAGCCTGGGAACAAATTCATACCACAAGCTCTGAGGGAACGAGTGGCTCTGTCCAAAGTGTGACCGTGAGTACATTAACACCACAACACAGACACAATAACATTTTAGTCTAATGACACACTATAAATTTATTACAAGGTGGCCTCTGGGAAATTCCTATGGCTATGATGCCAGTAAGCAGGCCCACATGAAATGCATATTTTATTGGCTTAAACCCAGTTTACGTCTATCAATTTCAGGATGTGGAAGGGGAGGAATATTTAACTGAGGATGATTGTGAGGAAGAGGAAAACTGTCTTTATCCTTGTCTCACGAAGAAAAAACTCTTCTCTGTCCACATTCGACCTCATGTGGGCAGCCTGTCTGATTACCCCTACTGCATCACACCACAGCAAATAGTATGTTAACAATATTTTAGCTCCATGTGTATTTAATCACTGAGACTCACCTGTATAATAAAATGTTTTCTTCCTGGTGTATGTGTCTCAAGGTGATTCCAGCAAAAAGCAGCAGCACCATCCATGTATCTTTCACCCCTTTGACCCTTTCTGGGTCAGCTAGTGAGTCTAGATGTGTGGGTTTGGCTCTTGGCTTCATGAGTTTAGACTCAGAGGTAACATGATAAATATAGGTGACTCAAATGCAGCATTGTGCAAGCATGGATTCTAGTTGTGTGTTGTTGTTGGTTTGTGCTACAGATGGCTGCCTGTGTCCCGGGTAAAGTTGGAAGGGTTCAGGGTTTGGATTTGGAGCCTGTCAGAATGGATCTACTAGCAGTCGTTAAGCCTGCAAAGTAAGCAGTTGCAATCATACTATTTATGTCCCCAGAACCCCTGATGCATCCAACTCAATTTATGTTTCCTAAATTAAAATCAGCTGAGTTCAGGCAAAAGCAGCTCAGAGGTGGTCTGATTAAGTTGCATATCTTTCTCTTGGCTCCCTGTTCCTGCAGGCTGTTAGTGCAGATGGAGGAGGACGAGGGGGTGCTGGAGTTTCATGCCACAGTCGGTGATTTACTGAGGGGAGAATCAGAGGTCAGTACAAGAAATCTACAACACTAATCAACAGTGTTCTGACTTGCTGAAGTGTACTCATGAGGTATTGATCCCAAGGGTGTACAGTATTTCTGGTTGTTTTGTTCCGCAGCTGTTAGTGCAGGAATTTGACACCATTCAGACATTTCAACTGAAAAACACCTCTGAGATGTTCCTGCACTTCAGACTGGAGACTCAACCTCCATTTTTAGTGCTCAAGCCACAGCCCCGGGCCCAGAGCAGCACCTCTAGCAACCCTGGTGACAGTCAGCCACTGGTGCTACAACCCCATCATAGCATGCAGGTGTGATAAGAAGGGCTGATTTTGATCTATAAGGTTTTCCATTATCTTATTATTCTTCCTAGCAAATTTGTTAACTGTACGTATTATTCCTGTCCTTTAAATACCAGGTGAAAGTGGCCTTCCACTGCTCCCTGCCCCTTCTGGACCATGCAGATCTACAGGCAGAAGAGGATATTCCGCCTGGGGTGACACTGGTCCACAGTGCAAGGGGTCAAAGGAAGCTGAGGTTTCAACAAAACCTCACTATTCACTACAGCAACAACAGCCTGCAGGTCAGCGACTGTGAAAATGAATGTATAGAAGGAGAAAATTAATTAACACTGTGTAATTACTTGCAGGTAACTGCAAAACTTAACATCTCAGACAGTTAATTTTATCTTGTGGGCTCTGTTCAGACAGTGCCACTCCAGGCCCATCTGAGTCTTGCAACACTGAGTCTGTCCACTGACAGCATCAACTTTGGGTTCTGCTACGTGGGGCAGACGCAGGTCATAGACGTAAACCTCCACAGCCATGGAGCTCACACTTATTGGAGATCAGTTATAGGTAACAACTGAACCATATTTTGTTTAATCCTCCCTGCAGTGCTTTTAGGGTTTGTTTAGGTCTTAATATGAGGTGTACATGGCTCTACTAGCCAGTAAGGTAAGTTAGTTATACTTTTTTATTATATATTATGTAGTATCAATGAGTAGGTATACTCTTCTCCCTTATTAAAACCATATTGAAGCTTTTTTCTGAAGTGTAATGTTAAAGGACTCCCTTTCTTTTATGTAATAATAATTATATTGGCAGGGAATCATGTATGTGGTCTCACTTTAGTTCAGTGCTCTCTAACCTTGTTCCTTGAGAGCTACTGCCCTGCATGTTTTAGGTATCAATGGGTTTGATAATGAGTTAATTATAAGAATCAGGTGTGTTAGAGTGGGGAGATATCTGAAACATGCATTGCAGTAGCACTTCAGAAGCAGGGTTGGAGATCAACGCTCTAGTTTCACTCTTTGGTGTCTATTAGTACAATATTCTTTCACATACACCTTTCATGTCAATGTGTGCTCCACTAAATCTGTGTGTCTGTGTATAGAGTCAGATGAAGGGGACCCCTGTGTCTTCAGAGTAAAACCAGACTTTGGGGTCCTCAGGTCCAAGGAACTCCATGTTACCAGCTGCAGCCAGCAGCTACAGATCAGCTTCACAGCAAGGTAACGAATCATAATCTAATATTAAAATGTCTGCAGTGAGAGCAAAAATAACCTGCCATGCTTTCAAATGTCTAAATTTAATGAGTTTATTGTGTGCCTTAGTGAGGACAGAGAGTTCAAGTCCATAATGGTAATCCGGTCTCCTTTGGTGAAGATTCCCCTCACTCTGCAGCTCCAAGGAACAGGTTCCTTTGATGAAATGTACAAGCCATCCACAATATAACTTGTGCTTCCTAAATTAACTTATTTATAGTAATTTTGTAAGATTTCAAGCTTTGATTTGACTCTGTTGGCGTAAATGTAAATAAATATACTGAACAACTTGTAAGATATCTGCCATTTTATTACATACTGCAGTGCTTTTAATGGTCAATAAATCAGGGAGTCATTTCTGTCCTCTATCAAGACTATCAATATTTATAGAGATGTTAAGATTTAATATACAGTAGACATTCATAAGACCCTGACATCTTCCCATTAATACATTACAGTAACTCAAACTCTGGCTGTTTAAATATTAATGAATGATTTATGCAGTTAAATATTCATGTGGGTTGATGTATAATCATCATCCGCTGTTTTACATGTATACTACATAGAGTTATTATTACCTGGGGTATAATAGCTGTAGCTTAGAGCATTTGAATGTGAAGGTATCAAAACTGAGACATCAAATGTAGTTTCACTGCAATTTAATTTTACAATTAATCATCAAATGATTTATGCTTCAGTGAATTTTCAAAAACATACACTGTAGTGACCCAAAATGATATTTAAAAACATCAGCAGCCCCCATTCCAGTCCCAATGCACATGGACACCATGCGATAGACCCTGGAGGCAATAACCATAACAGGAAACCACAAAGGATGGATACTAGGACAGCCTGTTTCATCACTGATATTGCATGTATTTTGCTAGCAGGGTTTTATCAGATGAATCTCATATTTTTCACTAGTGAACGAACAGCAGTCAACAGAAACCTTCTTCTATCTATGTTTGTGCTCATTAAATAGCAATCACCTGACAGACAGTTGATAGGATGACCCAGAGCAATAGCTCCTCTTTAAGCTGAGTATACTCAGCTGAGTATACTCAGGTTAAAGAGGAGTATTTTGCTGTACACAGATTTAGATAAATCTATTCTTTGCTATGTATTAAAAATATTTTAGTAAAAACATTTTCATAATGTAAACGAGACATTACAGTATGTGGCTTATTTCAGCTAAGAGGCCAGCAGTTGGAGCAGTTGTCAAATGGAATTGTTGTGAGGACAAAACTATTGAACATCTTCTCATGAAATGTCGGAGATCTAACAGACAGTGGGATAGAACATCAGAGCCAGCCTGAGGACTGAACATTAAATCCATTATTTACTGTAAAGTTTGATTTGTAAAAAAAAAAATCACTTACTGAGTATTTTTAGGCTTTCCAGTGGAGCTCACCTGACTGCTAGATTCCCCATTGATTTGAAAAAAGTCGATATCAGCCACAGCTCACCCAGAGGGGAGAATGGATTTTTCTTGAAGATCCTTTTAGCGAAGCATAAAGATCAAAAAAGACAGCCATAAGGATAAACACAAGTCGGCAAAGATGTACTTCCACATATACACACATTTCACCGGGTTGTTCCAATATTGGAGGGAAGGCAAAGGTTGGTTCAATACTGGAAATTGCAAGACTGTCCTGGCTTTTAGAGTAGCACACAACCTTCTGCAACAGACCTGCAAATGATCAGCACAGGTGCTGCCCATGACTCACCTGGTTGGAGTTCCCTACAACTGAGATGCTGTTAGACATTCATTCAGCTGACTTCACTATAGTGTCACCATACGATACCTGAACTCACCTTACTCATGGACTGACCAGATATAAACTCCATTTTTGAAAGCATCAAAGGGTTATAGTAGTTCCAGGAAATTGAACCTACTTGTAGTTTTGCAATTGTAAACGATTTGTGCAGCAATGTGCTCCAAAAACAAATTAGATATCATACATGCAGATTTCTACAAGAGGTGTCAGTGATGTCAGCGTTAAGTCATGAAGATGAACAGATGTGAAACAGATGTGAAAAACACGTGATGTTCTGACAAAAGAATGATTTCCTCTACAGTGCACCATGGAGGGGTAACTCTACTCTTGATAACAATTTACACAATGGAGGATAAGCTGTTCGATTACTGTTCATAAAACTGACTGTGAAGGCATCCTGCTTACCTCTGGAGACTCCAAACCATTCTGACACAATCTGCAAGTTGATTTTGCAAAAACCACAACAAACTGTCGCGAACACATACGTGCACGCGCACATGCACACACACATGCACACTCACAGTCTGTTATTGATCTTAACAGCTGTCTGTGGTGCTCATCTACAGCACAGTTCAGCAGTACATACATCTACAAGCACTGCAAATCCACAGAGAGATGCAAATGTCCAATTGATATTCATTGCACTCAAGCAGTCTTACACAGAGCAAGGGCATGTCTGATCACAATAAAACAGAGCTGTGTGGAACTAATGTGAAGAGAGCAATGGGGCCAAGGTCAGCGGTGTACTGTATTTGTTATTCTTGTACTCTGGCATATTATGCTGAAAAAAGGAGACAGGACTGCCTGGTCTTGTATTTTTGTGGCCATTATAAATAATCTTTTAAATACAGGTAGTCTTTTTTCTAGCTTACAGTATAATGCAAGGGTGCAGCATTTTGACAAGACATCCAAACTGCACTGCTCTATAGTCAGTCATCCCCTTAGTTACAGTACATTTTCAATGCACTGCTGCTTTGCATGGCCATGTCCCTGATATATTTGAACAGTGCTACCCCCTACACCCCCACCCACGTTGTCACTGTCCATTAGTTTGGAGCTGACACGTTAACGTGTTAAACACAAAATCCAGGCTGGCAGAAGAAAAGGGTCAGTTGCACGGAAATGTTACAAATGTTACAGATATTTACAGGTTTCCTACACATAGTAAAGACAGGAGGAACAGAGGGACAAACTAGTACTAGCAAGTTAAGGCCATCAAGACTTGTCTATTATTCAGGCAAAGTGGGAAAATCCCTCAGGGGTCTAAAAGGCACCGGGTTGACTGTGTGAAAATTAGTTTAGGATAAATTAATTAACTGATTACTATAATTGAAAGTGGAAAGAGCCTCAACGCGATTTCTGAATGCATTTTTAACTTACCTTGCATCTAGTTTGAACATAGACTGCAGAGAAAGTAAATCTAAATAGAATTGAGCAAACAAAAATCAGGAAATAAGAATTGATTTAATAAACTTGTAAGATATTATTGTTCAAGTGGCCAAAGTTTTTTTTTTAATCACTGTTGTGCACCACTGCAACTTAATCAAACCTTGAAGTTCTACCACATGTTTCCATATAATGATGCCTTTGCAATATCACATTTGAAGCAAAACTTCATTTATTACTTTATTATTTCCTTTATTGACTTTTATCAGTCAGTGAAAGAAGTCAGTTTGGGATTACATAAAGAGACAGAAGCAACCGAGACAGCAACCCACAGAAGAACTGTAGTAACTTCTCCAAGATGCTTGACAGAACTAACCTGCCAAGTACACTGAAAACCAGTGTGTGCAGGTGTAGCCCACTGTAGAGAACTGGTGCCATTTTAAAGGCAAAGTGTTCTTACATCAAATACTGATTTCTGTTTGCTCAACTTTCCATGAAGTTAATTAGCCTATTAATTAAATAATTAATTATTCTAATAATTAATAATTCTAGTATTCTCTCTTTACTTTCAGTGCCTCAAACATCTGCGGAGTACAGTAAAATACAAGGATTTGCTGTGATATACAAGTCTCCTGAATTAGAGTAAAATAGAATAGAATAGAGCCC
>JANJYQ010106902.1:0-12165 GCA_024605255.1 Rastrelliger kanagurta | reverse complement strand
ACACACACACACACACACACACACACACACAGACACAGACACAGAAGTTGGACGAGTGCCAAAGTCTGTGAGGCGAGGAACACGGGGTAGAGCACATTTAGGGTTTCAGACGATGATTTAAATGGATCTTCCACTCAAATGTCACTTTGCATTGGCCTTGACATCAGATTGCTGCTCATAGATTTCACCCACGAAGCAGCCGAGAGCACATATAGACAATAACATGTGAGCCTGTGTGCGTTTCTGTGTGTATCCTTATCTCAGCCAAGCAGGAGGAACGAGTTCAAAATGATTTGTGATGCATTTATCCTGCCCTAAAAGCCTTACACCCATATGCATGGTGTGTACACATTCACTTGTCTTTTGCCATAGACAAAGGGTCACTGAAAGCAATCAATCAAGCTGCTGTGCTGAAGAAAAATGTTCACATTCGTCTTAGCAAAAATAATCAATCTTAATCTATCGTGTCCCTTCCATTTCACATTGGCAGAAGGAGTGGGAGGAAACCTAAATCAATAGGAAAGAAATGTGTTGTCGTGACAATGACGTGGCATTAGGTGTGCGCTTGTGTTTAAGCAGTGATGTTGAGGTCGATGCTGACATTCTTGGAATTCCTGAGGTAAAGCGTTTGGTTTGACCTGAGACATCTGACAGCTGAAGGGAAGAAAGGGGAAGAAAAAACTAGTTCACAGGATAGCATAAAAGTTTTACCTCTCATACATGGGCATCTGCATTGCAATGTGAGCTCAGTATAAGGTTGCTAGCTTGGGTATGAACTCTATACGCCCTCTGAGTTGGGGGTAAGAGGGAGGGAGGGTAGACTGTGACTCTGGCCCTCTTAAAACCACAACTCCCAGGAGGCTCTGGGGATTTATTGACCACAGGGGCAGTCTGGAGCTAACGTGATCTCTAACCAGACCAACCGGGAAAAGAAGGCGAATTAGAACAGGAAAGGCCATAGGGGAGTGAGTGTGTGTGACTGCGTGTGTGATTTGTGTGAGTGTGAGTGTGTGTGTGTAAGAGCTCACACAGTGAAGTAGTCCTATGCACTGGAGACAGGTTAACAGCTAGTGTCTGCCCACAGCGGAAAACAACAGGCCAGAGAGCTGCCGCCCCAAACATCCGTTATTTAGGGAACAGCAATTGATCTCTCCCTTTCTCCCTCCCCTTCTGTTTCACTTCATTTTCCTCTCTTGCTGTCTCTCCTCTTCCCTCACACCTGCTCCCTCCCTCTCTCACCTCCTCCCCTCTTTCTCCCTTAACCCACCACTTATTTTGCCCCCTCACTCCCTGCCTCTCCCCTCTCTCCTTGCCAAGCTACGTCAGTCAACAGCTCAACCACCAAGCAAAATCATTCGACACCAAATTAAAAGTCCTCTTTTTTCCCCCTTTGCCTACCTCCTTCTCTCTGTAAGTGGTGGGTTTGTGTGGTGAAGAGGCTGATTTGACTCATGCTAGCTTTGACAGTGTGTTACTGATAGCCGCACAAACCGCATGCACAACATGAAAAGGGTCCTTGGATCCCCCCCCTCCACCACCACCAGAATCTCTTCGACTTCCTAAGATTATTTTCCCACACAGTCAATCCCTCTTGTGTCTCTACAGAATTATGTAGACACAGGAGACCTGTATTTTTTCACCATACAAACACCAAGTGGGACACTCAGGAATTTTGACGATTGTCAGGATTTCCCCCTCCGTGCACTCATGATTCCGGTTCTATTTCCCACTAAAACTTCTGAGTGTGGGGGAGAATGGTATACTGTCAAAAAGATCCAGGAATTCTCTATGCGAGCACTGAGTACAGTAGGGACTCAGTGGGGAGAGAGGCCGGTACACTGAAGCCATTGTGAGCAAGCCAGCCACCCACACGTGGTGCAAGGCTAGCAGATACAGATACACTCTCATGACTGAGGAAACAAGGGTTGTGTCCTGAATCCACACTATATACTAGCTATATGCTGTATACTACTGCAAGCTACTTTGTTTTAGCTTCAGTATCAGTCAGACTTTGGATGTAATTATTTTAAATGGGAGGACACATTGCTCCATGTAATGATCTCATCTTTCACCCAGTCACTCTGCACTGTGTTTTCCCTGTCTGTTGTAATGCACATGCATACTTGATTACGCCGATTAGAAACCTGGTTACGTGTATACATGGCAGACTAATCAGCATTTTCCAGGAGAGACCAGGTTTCTCTAATCCCCTACCCTGATTACTGGTTTCTCATTTACATGACTGAATCAGATTTCTGCAAAAAGATGACTGTAACTAGGTTACGTGAATGCATGTAGACACACTGAATGAAACAGAAAAGAGTAGGCCTCAGTTGAACCGTTATCAAATCAGTAAAAACTAAGGTGCCATACTCTTAAGTGTACTGGGTAGGTGGTGTGTTCTGGCAAACATTTTATCACATTGGATCCTACTCACTCCTCGGCTTCTCTGGTATGACTCTGAGCTTTGCTTTATATCAGTGCAGATCATCACAATGGAGGAGTGAATGTGTGAGTGAATGTGTGGTTTTGCATCATCTCAGCTTTGCTCATCATACTGGAGGAGTATGTGTCGGTGCATTTATGTGCGTACCAGCTCCACTCCTTCATGTCCCCACACTTCCACTTATCACCTATACTACTTCCACCACTTTCCCGGTTAAGTGAATAGCTCCTAAGTCAATGGAAAGCCTATACAGTGAAAGCAAATATGTCTTTTCTGTTTCAAACAAATGCTACTCCCCTGCTTGCATACACCTACGCATGCTGTCACTCACTCTGTCTCACATACACAAACACAAGTTCTCTAAAATTACCATCTGCACAACATAATGATGTGGCGTTCTATTCAGACACAGTGTGGTGCCATTTCTTTTTTGTTATCTGGAGATAGGTAGGATCAAAGACACTAGCATCATACTGGGGCAAATGTCAGGTTCTGTTACTAACTACTGCTTGGAAACACGGAACATGTACAGAACTGTATGGTAAAAGTGTGAGGCTAATTAATTGCATAAGAATTCTAGCAATTTGGCTCAATCTGAATGTTTCATGGAATTCATTTCCTGGCAAGAAAAGCATTATAGCCGAGAGCTGAGCGGACCAAATGGAAGAGGTTGTGGATGTGAGTACTTTTTGGAAAACCAGCAGTGACGTAATTATGATTTTCCCCTATCTAAGCTCTTGATGTTTATTGGTGATGGAGGCTTTTTCTTGCCATTTGTGTCATAGTGAAACTCATCAGAAATCAGGTAGTCTTCCTGTCAGTACAACTGAGGTGGAGGAGGAGGAGGTGGTAGTGCAGGGGAAAGCGTAAAGATGACTAAGATTTTAAAATCATGAAAATAATGTTTCAGGAGAGAGCACATAACTAAAGCTAAAGATACAGAAGCTTTTCCCTTTATAAACAGTTGTCTCCTTATTTATTTTGAAAAAACAAGATAGGACATGACACATCTGATGATGATTTAAGTAACTATTATCACACTAAGTTCTAAAGTACTTTGCATGACTAAACTGTAGGAGGCCGAGCAGAAGGCCCCTGCACTATCCCTGGGGAAACCCTGTTCATGTTTGCGTGCCAGGCATCTCTCCCGCTGGTTTGAATAATTAACTTGGGGCCTGTTATCCTCTGGGCTTATTCAGAGTTGCTGGACCGTTTACTCACTCTTTTTAATTCCTTCAAGTTTTGGACTAAAAACGAGGAGACAGTGCTGGCTCTTCTGGGACCGTGCTTAAACACCACACACACTTTCTCCTCTTCAGGGTGTGAAAGTTTGTGGTTTGTGGCAACCCATTCATTTCAGAAAGAAAACAAAAAAAAAGAAAAAGAAAAAAGGAAAGGCTTGCTTGCAAGACATGATGATGCACAGCTTCTCTGTTCCCAGTTACCCAAAACACGGGGATTTCTGCTAATTGTGTATGTGCTTTTGAGTATGAGCAAAGGGTGTAGGCACAGAGAATATGGCTGATATAATGAGAAATTTGCATGAACAGGAGTGACAGTAATGGAAAACCTAGTCATATTTAACCTAGTCATGGTTATAACAGTCAAAATGTAAAGACAATGTTTTTCATCATCTTCTATATGTTTACCATTAACATATCTTACTTATGTTGACAGATCAGTGACAAATGAAACCTACACTGGAGGTTTCAGGGTAGCTGAGTGAAAGTAAAAGACAGTGCTTTGTTACTTTCCAGTATCCTCATAGATAAACACCAATCAGTCATTCAAGATGAAAATAAGGTTAACATATATTCAAAGTCATTTACTCAAAGAAGAGGTGTAAGGAGCCCCAGCGAAATGCCTGCATTTCTAAATCAATGTTTTATCGACGTGACTCGTAGCGAGCAGCAGTTTTTATTGTATTTGGCAGGCCATTGATTTGAACATGTGCTGATCTCTCCGCTCATCTATATTCATTTAGATGCTAAAGGCATCTTAAAGAGTTTGGATGAGAGTGGAAGCTTGTGGTCACAGGTATACACACACACACACACACACGGCATGTTAAGAATTGCTTCAGGGAAGACTCCATATGCACAGCATGTTCACCTTTAACAGCATGGTGTTAACATGTAGAAACAAACACATCTACAAAAGGTCTTAACATAAAACCAGTACCTGAACACAGACATAACTCCTATTTCTGCATTTGAACTGCATGTTTGAATTTATTTTACATTTTTTGTTAGGCTTACGCATTTCCAACTTGCATTTTAAGTATTGCTTGCTTGTGTATATGTTCCATATTTTGTTCTGCACCTTTATAAACATAGCACAACAAAATGCATCTCTTGTATAGTGTAGAACATACCCAAGGACATAGCTCAGCAGCCATTACGGAGCAATCTTCAGCTCTGGTTTCACTTCCCATTAGCCATTCAGAGCCATGACAATACCCAGGGGGTGCCAGCCCTGGCTTTTCCCCTCTGCCAAGGCCCATGCATTAGTCAGTGCTCTCTCTGTCTCTCTATCTCTACTACACCAACTTCCCTACAAGTTCCATGTTTTACAAGATAATGATATTCTTCTCTCTATGTATGACCAATAAAACGACTACTTCCTTCATTTCTCATTAGAGGATGAAACCTGTACTGATTAGTACACTCACAACTTAACTGAGAGGCAGTCAACCTCCAACCCGCAACTCTGGGGAGGCATCATCAAGGGCAGAGAGGTCATGTTTAGAGTTGAAAAGCTACCACACTGTGCGTACAGTACTACATGTGGCACTCAAAATTGTCCAATTCCATAGTTTGCTAGCAATATATATCACTCACAAATGTTTAAAGGGCAAAACTAAAATTTGGAGTCAGCTGGAATTATTATATTAGTGACTGACCTTGTGCTCTTTAAAAAATAAAAATACAATCCTAAAATGAAATATGGGAATTCAATACTGCATATCTGTAATGTCACTACGCTGCCATGCCTTTGCGCTCCATACCCCTGGCTCAATAGCCGAGTCAGTATCTTCTTACCCCTGCCCTGAGTCCCTGCCCCTCTTCCCCGGCTCCGATCCCAGATTACCCATCAATCCCATTTTATTCTACTGGCTCAGACAGCCCACCAATCAGACAGCAGGAAATGGAGGAATATGATAGTGGATTGGCTTGTGGGGGGAAAGGGGTGGAGCAGCTCAGCCATCCCCTAACAACAGCAACATGCTGTGAAATGAGTGAGTGAGCCGGAGAGACAGAGGGAATTCACTCTGTCCAATTTCACCTTATCCAGCATTTAGTTCTTCCTCCTCCTCCTCCCTAATTCTTAGGTCGACTTTTTTGCTCTGCCCTTCTGCCTTTCTATGCATCTCTCATGCATACTTGTCTCTAACTCAAAAACAGTGTTTTCCCAGACCAGTGTCTTCTCCCCTTTCGCTCTGTCGGGTGCTGTGACTCTGTTGATTGAGGTGACATATATAATAGAGTTCTGCTGAGGTTTTAGTCATCACACACACACACTGCTCTGGAAGCTGGGGGAGGTCAGGCTGGTTCCTGGCGGAAGGAAACAAATTACACACACTTGCCCACACGCTTAAACACAAGTGCATATGTGGATGCAGATACACACAGACGCAACTCAGCTCGGGTTGAACGGGGACTGTTTGCTGACCTACTTCTTTACTGTCACTCTGAGGCAAATGCTGGGTACACCCGAACTCAATACATACTCTGCAATGAAGACTGTTGCATGATGTGGATGTTTAAGATCAGGAGGGGGCTCCTAACCTCACACTCATTCCCCCCTCGCTCTTTTTCCTGTGGTGAAGAGACAGCAACAAAAAGAGGCCCCCTTCTGTAGGCTGGAGGTGTTAACAGCCAGCTTCAGCCTCAAGCAGCCATCTTGTCTGTTTGTGTTTGTGAGAATAACAGAAGGGGAGCAAAAATGAAAAGCAAAAAGCTGCTGTGAGTGTGCGTGTAATTATTACTCCACACAGGCACCTTTTACACTTTCAACTAGACCGTATGAATATAATCATTTTTGGCATGTTGATGCATTGGTGTGTTAGATCACATCTTTGATTTTGTCCTATGATCCTCTTATGACAGCATGAGATCCTTTTTAATGGCATCCGTAGACAGCTCCCAGTGTCTATATTCAGACTACTTTCCTTCAAAAATGTCCTTGACATTCTTACTTGCCTGCCACACATAAAGCAGTTTCTTGTAAAATAGAATGTTCAGAGCTGATAGAGACGGTTGTAGTATTTCTAGTGCCTCTTCTTTTCCAGCATGATATCAAGCACAATATGCTACAACCTTGTCTTGGCTTCTGTCTGTAGTCTACAACACTGCAGGTTATAACCACTATCTGAAAATTAAACTAATTATTGTGTTGTGGATGATCTTTTAACATGCAAGTTGAATTCCATTCAGTCAAGACAAACAACTTTTGGTTTACAACTCTATGAACTGGTAAAGTGTAGTCAACTCTAAAACAAAAGCTCTGTCACATATACACACAGGATTGCAGTTACACCCCATTAGTTTTTCAGCTGGTCCTGGATGCCCACATGTTCTGTCTCAAGTTTCATTTGAAAATGCAGAACTACATGCTTCACTATTAAAAGATATTGAGGTGGACCTTCTTCATTAGAAGGCAGTTAACACAAAAGTTTCAGGTGGTTTCCAGACACTGTAAATGACAGATTCTGGCTAAATCACAGCAGTGTGGAATTACAGTGCAGCTGTGGTGAATTTCTGAATGGCTTTGGGGTTTGACGAGGTCACAGATTCATGGCCAGTTCATCTAAACTGTTTGTGCCGTTACACCTGCCGCTAAAACAGGTGAATGAGACAGAAAGAGAGGTGCTTCCCAGACACACAAAGGCCTTATCGCAGAATTCCAACCACTGCACACACACAAGACACAGGAAGCCCACTGAGGAGAAAGCATGTGCCCATTGTCAGGGGGTCTCATGAGCCCCTCTGCTCTTTCAGCCCTGACAATAGCCGCATTGATAACACCTACCAACTAGAAAGATATGAAAGGAGAGGGAAAAGGTACAGAATAGGGACAAAGCAAAATGAAAGGTAAAAGGCAGCACAGCTTGTCAGTGGACATCCCTTCGCATCCTTGCCTTGGAGAACATTTTCTCCTTAAATAGGAAAATGAAGTCTTGTGTGAGAAACATTTTTCTCTTCTCACAAGACAATAAAAATAAACTCTTGAAAAAAAACTGAACTCCAGCCAGCAGAACAGGAGGAAAAGGAAGCAGCAGAGGTAGATTTAACTCGATATTCTTGCATTACTTATCAGTCAGCTACTCATTCAATCAGATGACGGGTCAGGCTGAGCATGCTCAAAATAAACTCTGCCAGTGAGTGACAGCCGCCTTCATAAATCAATCTGCCTGACAAGTTATTCATATCAACACCCTCGTTTATGGAAATCATATGCAAACTCACTGTCGAGTACTAGACACATTTACAAGGGTTGGAATTATCCAATTCCCCCACAAGATCATTTGGAACGCAGGGAGTAACTGATAAACTGCATTAGTCTGAACTTCTGTGCAGTGTGGACATATCTTTCATTCTTGTTTCAACAGAATAATAACAATAATAATGCATTTATTTTATAGAGAGCCTTTCTTGAAACTAAAGGTCGCTTTACAAACACAGAAAACACAGAACAAAAATACAGCACAGACAAGCACACATTTAAGAGTGCAGGTTTCGTGAGGGGTGGTGAGGAGGAGGTCTGTTAGATATTGGGGGGCAATGGTGTGGAGGGATTTATAGGTGAGGAAGAGAGGTTTGAAGGCGATGCGGAACCTAATTGGAAGCCAATGTAGTTGTTTGA
Organism: Rastrelliger kanagurta; assembly: GCA_024605255.1. Classification (NCBI taxonomy): domain Eukaryota; kingdom Metazoa; phylum Chordata; class Actinopteri; order Scombriformes; family Scombridae; genus Rastrelliger; species Rastrelliger kanagurta. The sequence continues at coordinate 3,854 of JANJYQ010106902.1, read as the reverse complement.
GTGTGGGGGTGATGTGCTGCCAGGGTTTGGTCGAAGTGAGAACCCTGGCAGCTGCATTCTGAACATGTTGGGAGTCTGTCCAGTGTTGAAGTACTACTACTTCTACAGAAGTAGAAGGATGGAATGAAGTTAAAGAGGATTACTAAAAAAAAAAATCTTTGAAAATTACAGAAAATCTGTTACTCTTTGCACCAGCACAGAAAGGAATAGATGCAAACAATCTTGTGATCTTGTATCCACAGGCACAGCCAGGAATTCTGGGCTTCATGTCAACAGCTCACTCCGGGCCTGAAACAATAAATATCTAATCCCTGTCATGTTACAGGGCCGCTGTGCAGCTCTAGGCCCCCCTGAATCGATCAGGGTGATTTTTCCCCCTTGTATGGTGCCCCAGCCTGTGACACAAGTGAAGGGAGTAATCAATGGGATTTACCGTGTGCTACAGATGCAATAACAGGACAAGTGAATACAGGATTTAGAGCTGCATGAGTGTTTATTTGTATGGCTTCCATTAAAGAATTACTAACAGGTTAGTTCAGAGTCTTGTCAGTATACTCACAATATGGGATGTATATGCACAAAGACACAGGATGTACATTGATGACAACTCTGAAGGGGTTTGTATGAGGCCAGGAAGCTGACTTTACACATCACGCCATTTCTCATGACAACACGAGTCACCAGCTTTTCTCGAGATATGTCACAAGGCTAAACTGTCCTGTTGAATCCTGCAGATGCCCATTCAGGGTCAACAAGTCTGACCTGAGTCAAAAAAAAGCTTCTGTGATCACCAAGACAACCTCTTGTATTTTCAGTAATGAAAATGCAATGAGTGTAAACCTTAAAAACAAGCCCTTGACTTGTCGTGTCTAACTGTACTAATTTTCTGAAATGTGGTGCCAAACAATTATCTTGCCCCAAACAATACTGATCAGGAAAAACGGCATGTCTTGCAAGCCGGAGTCGACACAGAGATTAAAAATTCAATATAGGCCAAGTCACTCGATATCACAACCATCATATTTCAGCTGCACTAATCAAATTCACAAGCATGACCTCTGGGGTATATTAAATGTGTATATAACATGTGTCATCTCTCAAATATTTTGCAGGGGGAGATATCCATCTACACTGGTAAATATAGCGTAAAGGCGAGCCAGCAGCAGTCGCAGTAGCTACAACAAATTCATTCCCCATAAAAATGAGCAGTGGATAGATTTCAGCATGCAGCTTGCCAGAACCACGGGAGGGAGACTAAATGATTATGTTACAACAACATCACTCCAGCTCTCAGAAAACAACAATCAGGGTCTAGGTAGGATATTGCAGTCGAGTGAAATTAAAGGGGAGTGGGAGCGAAGCAGACAGAGGGAGGGAGAGCAGAGACACATTTTATGGAGATCATCAGTGGCCGCAAACACATTTGGCTATTTGTCACTGACAGTGTGAGCAGAGTCAAACAACTTTAAAGTTGCCCGGCCCCAAATTTATACATCCTTTTTATGAGTTGACAGAGGGAGGAGACAAAAGAAAGATAAGCTTCTTCCGTATCCAAGCAGCTATGACAGACTGATCCTGTGCAGAATATGACCTGTCTGTCAAACTCTGTCTGGGCCCTTTCAACAAGCCAAAGTTTAAAATCCAAAACGACAACACTTCCTCTTAACATATTGTGTTGCACCACTGGGGACCAAAGAATAACTATATCTGCATTCTGGCCTAGGAAGGGTTAACCGGTAGCAGACTGAGCCTAATGCAGATTGTCAGGGAGATAAGATTACCAGTTAGTGTGGTGGTTAATGGAAGCCACCGCAGGCCTCCACTGACAGTTGACAGAAAAGGCAGTAACAGGGCCTGATACCCCTTTCAGAAAATTGCAGTGACGCGGGTTTGATTTGTCTCTATGGTCATTGCATATCATTCAAACTTGCTGTACAGCCCTGCATTTCAACACAAGTCAGAATATACTAACCTCTGATAAAGGATAAGGCTTCAATTTTATTTTACTAATGGTCACATAAAATTTAATTTCCTTACTTTTGCACATGCTCTAAGCTGAAAAAAAGGAAAATAAATTTTGATGAGAGCCTCAAAGAAATAGGTCAAACGTGTTGAAGTGATATTCAGCAGATCCATGTGATAATCAACATAAATTTAACAGACTTCAACCGATTTGGTTTACACAGAGGTGAAATCACCCCAGAAAGCCATGAGTGATCATCTTACAAAACAGACCTGCAGATAGAAGTTAGGCCAGCTGCAAAAAGTTGTGGTGAGGGCGACAGAGTGTTATTTAATGTAGACTAGATACACTTTGATATCAAATTCATAAACTAAAGATATACTTCTCAGGTGCAAAATATTAAAATTAAAACCACATAACAAATGCAGCAGCAGTTCAAACTAAATGGTACCAAAGAACCATCTGTGTTTCACACTAAAATACCTCCACTTTTAAGTGCAGCTCAGCTGCTCTTTAACAACTCACCTAGACCTCATAGTGCTACATCGAAAGCCTATTTTCTCTGTATTCTGCTGTGTCCAACATCTTAAGCCTTTTTAAAGCCTCTGTTTGTGTGTCTGTGTGTGCGTTGCTGTATGACTGCAGATTACACTGTAGCCAGAGAACGTTATGAAACAAAGCCAGGGCTTAGGCAGGGGAGTTCCTCTGCTCAGGAACTTGTAGTGCAGGCCTGGGAGTCTATTCCCTGGCACAACCGCTGGCACGATAAAGACAAGAGGCAATTAAGAAATGATTTTCACCTCGCAGCTTGGGACAAAACCCCTCGCACCTAACCCCACCCCCCTGCTCCACTCACTGTATCGTACATAAAAGCAATGTCTCCGAGGCCTAAGGGGCCCGATAAAGGGGAGGGGATGAGACTGACAGAACACAGGGGATAGGGAGAGAGAAGGTGAAAGACAGCGAGAAAAGAGGGAGTACTGAGGGGAAGGTAAAGGGAAGATTGTGTGGAAAGGCCATGGAGCAGGGGAGTGTGGGAAAAGAGGTGAATAATGGTCCTGGTACAGTGGGAATGAGGAACGGAGGTGATGCATGAGGGGCGATTAGATGGCGTCAGTGTAGCTAGTAACCTACAGGAGAGAGAAAGGCGCCCACATGCCTATTGCAGACTCTATAACTGGTAATTGACCACAAAGAGAGCCTGGATGGGAAGTGAAATACATTAATTTAGGTCCAGCCACCGAGAATAAAGACATAGCTAAAACATATCAGCCACAGAGCTGTAATGGTTGAGCAACCCCAGTTAGTCCCTGAATGAAATAATGTTTTGATATTTTGATATTGAGTCAGTTAGCTGTTAAGTCACCTATGAATTAGATAACATTACTGGTTATTCCCTGTCTGACTCAGCTATTTAAATGAATAGATTAATAATGTTGTCTCTTACAACAAAGCAAAGAGAGTGGGTTAGATATCAAGTTTATCACATGCACTACGTCAAAGTTCTAAATCCTTTATCAGTGGTTTCTCACACAATACAATAAACCTCTGAGTCAAACCTCTGTGTTCATTATCAGACATGCAACCCACCCTGGCTGTGGCAAATGCTTAACCCTTGAACAAGCAATGTGTATCAAGCAATACACAAATATACATTTTTTTAGACCTTAATAAAGTGCAACATATTCTGGCTTATATAATCCAGAATATACAAAATATTTTGTTGAAATGTTTACTTAGGTGGATATTAGATAACTAGAAACATAAAGGTAAATAAAAAGAATAACTTCTGCATCTCATTTTCACCTTTTCCTAGAAAGACATGCCATTTTTAACTTTTTTTTTCTAGCCTGTTTTGAATGTTATAGGGAAATTCAAGTGTAGAGATAAT
>JANJYQ010106633.1:361-13874 GCA_024605255.1 Rastrelliger kanagurta | reverse complement strand
AATGGCAACTCCATTTAACAGGCAATCACTGCTAACTGCCTTTGTTCCCTGGGCTCAATACTTGGGGACAGTCTATTGCAGCCTGGCTGTTAATGTAGCATCATGAGCAATCCCCTGATGCAGAAAATGGTAATACTTAAAGATAAAAACCTTTGATTTGATTCCTCTTGTTGAGCTGAAAAATGTGGTTAAGTTTCTCCTGCCTCCTCCTCCTCCCCGTCCTCCTCCCCCTCCCCCACCCTCTCTTCTCCTCGCACCCTCTTCTCTGGAGTTCAAACGAAGATGGCGTGCTGTCTTTCTCAAAGTCCTTTGTCGACTCCCCCTCATCGCCGGGTGGTTGAGACATATGATAAAATGCCAATCGGGGTGAAATGCCTGTTAATTTAGCTGCTGCCACGGTTTAGATTGCACTATTTGTATTCATAATGCATGGCTTTATTGATGCTGCGATTTGTTAGAGGGCAAAATCCTACAGTGCAACTTGAGTGAAAATATGTTCATTAATCTACTGAGCAGGACTCAATGAAAAGCATTTCATATTCATAATCTCTTAGCCGCTTATTTTGTCCTTCTCACTCGGCGTCTGCACACTACTACTGAGTGGGAAATGTCATGTCATATCTCTAGGGTGCGTCGTGCTGGGCGTGTGTGTGTGTGTGTGTGGGTGCCACTGCGCGCATTCACGTATTGTTTTATCAGTCAACCTTGTCTTTGCCTCCATCTCCCCTGGGCAGACTTAAGAATGTCGCATCGCACTCCCATATTTATTGAAAAGGAAATCACTGTGACAAGTTTGTTTTGGGCTCTTTGTGCTGCTGGAGGAAACATTGTCATTGTGTGTCATCATACCTTTTTCTTCTGCCTGATAGATTCTAAATGTAGCAAACAAAAGTCTTGTATTAGAACTAGAAAGGTGTGATTTACAACGATCTAGGGGGGAAAAGACAGGCCACAAGTTAAAGCCTTTTGTGCCTGTTTATGAGAAAGACGTGAATGGGCTGCTGTTTTTCAGCATGCTACAAATTATGACAAGCAATAAAAAAAAGATATTCTACTGAGCTTTCAGAAACAAAAGTATCTCAAATATTTATTGGTATTAGCAGATGTTCTTATTTGACTCCAATTTAGTAAAATCATTGTAATATAGGAGGAACAACTTGACATTTTAGTAAATCTTATTGAAAGTCAATAAGCTGCTTTAATTAATTTAGTGTTGTGGATAAAAAATAATCAGCTATTTTAATAATTGAATAATCATTTACATATTTTTTTTCAAGCATAAATCTCAACTTTTCCTGATTCAAGGCTCTCAAATATGAGAAGTTGTTACTTTTCTTGGTTTTCTGTTAATATTGTGGAAATTGATAATAAAAAATAAATGTTAATTACAGCCATAGTTAGATGAAAGAGTATATGGTACTCTCATCACTGTCCGTTGACTATAAAGTTATGCCTAGCAGCTAATAAGCTTAAACTCGTTCAACTGAAAGACTGAGAAATTAGCCTAGCTCTGTTCTACCAGCGCCCTTAATACTCGCTGATTTACATATCTTGTTTGTTTAATGCATAGAAAACCAGAGCGCAGTAACTTTATGTAGCTTTCCAGCGACAACAAAAAGTTAAGACCAGCACATAACCCCTTCTCAGCCCTTCCTCTCATACACTTTTTGTACAGACCTAACAAATGCGACACAGTATAACTTGTCAGCAACATGTTTTACGTGTCAATCTGTTCTCTCTGTCTCCATTCTGTATTTCTATTCAAGTTAAACAGCTGCTACCTTCAGCTTCAAAACAGATAAATATTGAAGTATGCCCTTTTCTGTGCCATATGTTAGAAGCAATCAAAAGTTACTGCATAAGGTTACTTTGACAGAAATGAAATTGTCCTCTATAACTGCAAAAATTTCCTCATCCAGATTGCATTTAAATGTCTAATTTTCTCTGCCTTAAAGTCACTCTGGAGTTCAGGGTGGCCTTGCTATGCTAGTTACGAAACTTACTCAGCTCCAGACCCCGAGATGGTCAAGACTTTTTTTTTTTTTTTTTGCGTAAGCTTAAGTGAAGGTTTATTAGTTCATAAACTGCCACCACCCAGACCCACATACACATGCGCGCTCGTATGCACGCACACACTCCGTCGAACATAATCTCATTCTCTCACGAGAAAGCATTACTCTCAGGCCATCAGAATCCCATTACCTACACTGAATCATAAGTAGGAGAGAGAGAAACTGCGAGAGAAGGAAAGATAGAGTAATGATCGGGTGGAGTTCTATCAAGTAAGTGAATCAAGCCATCTATCCACTTCTGTCCGCACATAGACACACATTAGCAGACACCTCAAAGGTGAAGAGACATATGCGTGTGATGGGAAGGTGTGCATGGAAATTGACCTGCTGAATTAAATTGATTATTGAACAATCAATACAGTACAGTGTGCTACCATGTGGTTATTAAATTGAGTGAGTCTCATTGGTCTATCATAGCCATGTGAGCATGTGTGTGTGAGTGTAAGAACTTGTTTTTGTGTGTATGTGAGTATGTGTGTGTTTTTGACTCTGTGTGTGTGTGTGTTTTGACTGTGTGTGGGTGTGTGTTTATTTGCTATCATTGATTATAAAACAGAAAAGCATCACCATGCTTCTCTCCCGTCGCCCCCCCTCCCCCCTTTACTTTCCTCCTCACCTCCCTCCCCATTTCCCATTGTGTCCTCTCCACTCAGACGGCTGTCCTAACTTGTGTAATGGGAATGGCCAGTGCACCATGGGACAGCAGAGCTGGCATTGCGAATGCCAGACAGGTTGGAGGGGCCCTGGCTGCAGTGTTGCCATGGAGACCTCCTGCGCCGACAACAAGGACAATGAAGGAGGTGAATTGGAGGGAGCAGGGAGAACATTTTGGGGTAGAGCTGCAGAATTCCACTCGTATTAAAAAGAATGGAATTGCTTGTAGAGGGAATAAAGGACGATGGAAGAAGAAATGCAATGAATTAAAACAAGAAATAGAATTAAGATTGAGGTCTCGTGAGAAGAGCCCTCACTCAGGATGGAAAAATTAAACTTTCTATGGTGAAAGAAACAAAGATTATCAAACTATTAAATCAGGAATAGAAGTAGTGATTGCTTTTTTCTAGCATTCAGCACTGCTCGCTCACCACCACCTCATGATTGCTCTTTTCTATCTCTCTCAGATGGATTAACAGACTGCATGGACCCAGATTGCTGCATCCAGAGCCCCTGTCAGAACAGTCCACTGTGCCGGGGCTCCAGGGACCCTCTGCTAGTTATTCAGCAGAGCCCAATGTCCCAACCCCGCGTGCGCTCCTTCTATGACCGTGTCAAGATGCTTGTGGGAAGGGACAGCACACATATTATCCCTGGGGAAAACCCATTCAACTCCAGGTAAGGCAGAGAGACATGTGCAAAGCCAGGCATACGATCACATATTATTCATTTCCATGGTACCGGTGGCTCTTATTATTTGTGGCAATGCCTTCTAGTCTAGGATGACTCATCAACAGTCTTTTCACATTTCACAGGAATTTCTCATATAAACATACTCAAAAATGCCCTTTTGCACGTATACCAAAATATAGCAATTACAGTAATGCCGGTGCAGGGGATTAGTACTTGAAAATGTGTTTAATTTCAACCAATTAGTCGTAAAATATGTTGTGCTTTCATCGTGTTGACCAGTAATGGTTAAAAAATGATTCTGCATGCCTTTGAGGTTGCAAGTTTACAGAATTCCACCACCTCGTTACTCCTCAGAAGGCCTGACATCTATATGAATAACTACTCTGCTTAAAAAAACAGTCTGACTTCAGTTGCAATATCACACAAATATGAAATAGACTTCAGAAAGGGTTTGCTGAGACTGCCAAGACGTTAACAAAAGCCAGAGACAAGGGCAGGCTAGGACGAGATCTTCATAGATTTAGTTAGTAGACTTTGAAGCGCTGTCCATGGTGCTGATTCTTGTCTGCACACATTTACACATGCAAACATCAGACAGTGTCAGAAGAAATAACTTGGCAAAATGAAATGTTTAAATGTTATTCTATGTGTGGTATTTCTTATACACGCCCCATTACACAGTAAACACACACACACATACCCATCTGCATTGTCATGGTTTGTTTACATGATTGACGTGAGCTTATCTAGATGGCGGGGTTACTGATTGTTTCTAATTAATGAGTAGTGGAAGACCAACGCAATAAATGAACGGGCAAATTGGATGATTGAAAGATGGAGAGATTAATCAAACCATTTGATTGATGGTTAGAAAGATTGGGCTGATAGATTGACTATCACCGCCTCACTCTGTCTCTTCTGTCTTCTTCCAGTTTGGCATCTCTAATCCGGGGTCAGGTGTTGACTACAGATGGAACCCCTCTGGTGGGGGTGAACGTGTCTTTTGTCAACTACCCCCACTACGGATACACGCTGACACGGCAGGATGGAATGTATGTACAACAGATACCCAGCATTCCTTGCTGAAAACTCCAAGCTACCTCACCACATTGGCTGTGTGATTAGATTAGATTAGATTAGATTAGATTAGATTAGATTAGATTAGATTAGATTAGATTAGATTAGAAAACCTTAATGATCCCACGAGGAAACTTGGCTGTCGCAGCCACAAATAATTAGATACAGCGTAGAAAAAAAAGTTTTAAATAAGAGCAGAGTAAATGTATTAAGCCAGAACAACACAACTGAGAATTGAAACACTGCAGTCTCTTAAGTGAAAATATGATTATGAAAATTCAGGGGGAAAAAAAAACAATAGAAAAACTGCAAGGAAATATAAAACTGCAAAAACAGAGTTCCAGTCCTAGAGCAGCTGGTGGGGACGCAGCTTGTTTTAATGACTGATTATCTTTAATGTCATGTCATATAATTTTAATTAATTCTGAATTTTGACTTTGACTTACAGTGCTCTGGTGGCACATACCACATATCCCAACAGGGACCTTCCAGGCTGGGAGCTTTGTTGTGTGTCATACCCTTTTGTATCCTCACTACCTGTAATGTTGGTTTTCCAATAGGGTCAAAAATGTAAAAACAAACAAAAAAAACAGCAATATTTTAATGAAACATGTCTGTGTATGTTACAATATGTGAAACCAAAAATAGCCTTGGAATCCTCATAAACCTCTATTGCTTTGACAGCCACTTTCCAAACATATGGTTCACTTATCTGACCTGTCTTTCTTTTTTTTTCTTTAGGAATTCCATTTTTCGAGCTTCATGGGTTGTTTTAATTTGACTCTCCTTCTCCAATTTTCCTCGATGTGTTGCTATGGATTTAAGTCTGCTTGACACCTATAACATGTTATTTCAAGTTCCAATTGGTTTTTCAGACTGACCTCAACTTATTAAATGTGCAGTTTCTGTGTTTCTTGTCTCAGGTCTTTAAACACTCCTCACCTCCACTGCAGGTTTATGAATGGTTTCTTTGCAGTATTTTTTTATTCCAGGTCAGCCAAGCTGACATCGAAACATCTGAACTTCTAGTAACACAATAATAATTGACCTTGTATTTCAGAGGCAGTTGCTCGCCCGTTTCACAGACTTGTGACTTGAATGAACATGCTCTGATGTCCCTGTCTGACCTTGTCCAGTCTTGATGAGTGCCGTTTTCTTCCAGTTGTTAGAGGCTCTTGCGGTCACAGCAGTTCCACGTTCTTTCGTTCTTTCATTATTTCGCTATTTGCCATGACAGAGTTACAAACATGTGAATGTGACCTATGTCTGAACTAATCATTAACACACAGATGTTAACCATAATTGGTAAGAAGAAGGTTAAAGGAGAACATCTAATAAAAATCACTTCTGTTCTGAGAGAAGTGTTCTAACATGATTCATATTTCAGACATTTAACTGTCCAGGCATGTATTTTATCAAAGTGAATTTATGTTTTTAACATATTTATTTCAGGTCATTTGTTGTTGTTGTTGTTGTTTTGTTGTTAAGTTTCTTCCTAAAGCAGTGGAGTAAATGTTATAATAGAAGACAAGAAACACTGACAGTGTGTGAGTCCATCCACCACAGAACTCCCCACCTGTACCTCATACCCATCCTCTTCTTGCAAACCTCTCCAGGTTTGACCTGATAGCTAACGGTGGTGCATCACTGACTCTGCGGTTCGAGCGTGCCCCCTTCCTGAGCCAGGAACGCACCGTGTGGCTGCCCTGGAGCCAGTTTTATGCTATGGACACTCTGGTGCTTAAGACAGAAGAGAACACGATCCCTGGCTGTGACCTGAGTGGCTTCGTCAGGCCTGACCCTCTTGTGATTGCATCCCCTCTCTCCTCCTTCTTCAGCTCCAAGCCAGGGGAGAAACCCATCATACCGGAGACACAGGTGCAGTACCACTGACCTCTGGCAGCCGGCTAATCTTCCTTCTGGTTCCTTGGCTCTCTACCCACTTTCTTATATGCCTGTCTTTTGTAGCTCTCTTTCTCCTTACGCTTCTGTAGTTTTTCCCCCCATTTGTTCCCGCTTCCTCTATTTCTTTATTTCTTCTATTGTTTTTTCCCTTTTTTGTCCTTCAGCCGTCAGTGGGACCGTGACCCCCATTACTCCCTCTCTCTCTAATCCCCCCTAATCCCTCTTTCCTGTCATCTTCTCCTTTGTCTTCCAGGTGCTGCATGAGCAGATCGAGGTGCCCGGCACAAGTCTAAAGCTGTGCTACCTAAGCTCCAGGACCCAGGGTTACCGCTCCCTGCTCAAGGTGACCATGACCCCAGCCGTGGTGTCCATGGGCCTGCTGAAGGTTCACCTGATGGTCGCGGTGGAGGGCCACCTCTTCCAGAAATGGTTCCACGCCTCACCCAACCTGGCCTACACTTACATATGGGATAAAACTGATGCATATGGGCAGAGGGTCTACGGGCTTTCTGAGGCTGTTGGTGAGTTGCATTCAGAGGGGAGCGGCTTTTATTTTTTCAACCCCAAACTCACCGAACAGATTAGAAACCTTGCCAGTAAGGGAACACTATGACAGAGGGAGATAGTGCTAATTAGGGAGCTTGAAGGAGCGATTATACGCCCAGAAATCCAGCTTCCATGAACTACGTGATATAGCCGCAGTTAAGTGACTTTTTTTTTCATATGTCTATTTTTCATCAAGGCTGCGTGTGGTTCAGTCATCCAGCCGTAACAGCGGTGAAGGGTTATTAGCCATCAGGGTGAGTTAGCAGTAGCTACTGGAGCAGCAAGCAGGAGTCCAGGGGAGCCTCGGTGCTATTACATTCTGCTGTCACAGTCGCTCACAGATGCTGTCAACCAAACGCTGTCGTCAGGCCACAGATGCAGCAGGCATCTGGGGTTCAGTGTGGACTAACATCGTAAGGAGCATACTGTTTGGGAGATTATAGCCACTCAAAAATTCCCTAGAGTAACTGTAATTTTACATTTCCCAAAGCATATAAAACATCTACATGGTTTAGTATTAGGTTATGTTTTGCTAACGGCGGATAGCGGTGAAGGTTTACTACATTATTGTTTGCAGTGAAGCTGAAAAGGTGCTAGCAGCAGCATTCCCGCTGTGATTCATGTCAGAGTTGATGTGTTAACACACTTTTCCTTTTAACGAGTAGGAACAGAACAGCACGCACATGCACATCTCAGTATATCCACCTCATCTCCGCACACTGTTCATACTTTTATATTTATCATCATTTATAATCTGAGACAGTTGACACATGTGTATTATTGGGTCATATTGTTTCCACTAGCAGACTTTTCACTCTGGCAATGAGCGTGGCCCACCAGGCACACCGTCCAATTAACAAGGTTTTTAATTGATTTAGCAGCATGTGAGAGTGTTAGTTAGGTGTTAGTGCAGGTTTTGGTACAGGTGCTAACTAGCTTCTCTGTGTATCACACGTTTCACAACTTAAATGAACTTGGGAGGTAATGTTTTGATGAATATTTGTTTCTATTGCTTTTACATGCTTTGTATTCTCTGATCTTATTTCATCATAATTTCTATGTCTCACCTCTCTTTTCTTCCGTATTTTTCCTTTCCTACATACAGTGTCGGTTGGTTATGAGTATGAGTCCTGTGCCAGTCTCATTCTGTGGGAGAAGAGAACAGCCATCCTGCAAGGCTATGAACTGGATCCCACCAATCTGGGCGGCTGGTCACTCAATAAACACCATATACTCAACACACGCAGTGGTACGAGTGTATACATTTACGTATAAATGTTTATTGGCAGGTTTTTCCTTCTGGTTTAAATTTATCCAGTTCCCCTTTTGTCCAAGTTTAGCAGTAATGTATATCTCACTAAACTTGCTAATGTCATAGGAAGTGTATAGACAGCAACACACTTCCTGCAGTTCACATTGTGTTACCAGAAACCTCTTTTTACCTGTCAGTGAGGATTTTCACAGGAAGAGCTTGTGTTGTCACACCTAGTTTGACTTCCACATCAGACTTACTGAGTAAACCTGTGAACCGACCAATCAGTAGAAGCCACTGAACTATAGCAGTGGGGGGCAAAGAGGTACCTTTTTCAAAAATCACCGTTTTTTGTTGTATTATTTGTTATACCACTATTTTACAAGTCATGCAGTAATGCTAAAAATACTAATAAATAGACTAACGCAGGGGTGTTTTCCTGCTGTGACAATCAGTTAACCAATAGAAGTGCGGGAATCCATCCAAACTACCCTTGACTTCATCACTCGATGTTTGACAGCTGTACAGTAGTCTGATATTTTTTGTTTATTTAATTGTTTTTCTTACAAGTGGTGCACAATCAGGGTTGGTAGGTTACTTCAGAAATGTAATAGGTAAACAGAGCACAAGCACACTTGCAAAAATTGCAAAAAAAAAAAGTAATTTAAATGTATGAAACCAATTTTAATTTGGCGTTTTACGACATTTGTAGAGCGCTAACCCTGGATGACACACACATACACACAGAGACGCACAACCACACAAGCACACACAAAGGCAAGATCTCCAAGTAAATTTTCGTTTTTTTACAAAGCAGCATAATGTTGCTGCTGAGTTTTTGAACATCACACCAGTGTTTCAGATTGAGAGGTTTGAGGTGGAGCTGCAGGGTTGGGTGGAGGTGCGTGGGGAAGTTTATTTGTGCTGTTGAACATAAGCAGGTGCAGCTGTTGTTGTGTGACAGACAGCTGTGTAGTTGTCTCTGCTTGACTCAGTCATTTACATGCAGTAATGGTCTGCTTACTTCCAGCATCATTTAACTATTGATATTTAGAAATTGACAGTCTCATTGACAGAAATTCGTCATAGCAACAGAGAACTTTAATCTCTGCACATAAACCGTCATCCACGTACATGCGCACTGTCAGATAACAGACAACAGAAAAAATGACCCAAGTAAGTTCACTGTAAATTTCAACCTCTTGGTTTTGAAATATGCCAAAGGAATGTCGGGGGAACACGCTGCAAGGCATTTTAATATTGATGCCAGGCAGGTGAGGGCCTAGAAAAAGCAAAAGGCAGCACTCACAGTGGAGGTTGACGTGAAACAGAGCAGACTGCAAGGTGTAAATAATACAATAATATAATACTGTAAATAATTTGTGCAGTTAACAGCACAACTCCTTGTTATTGTCTTTTGTAGCTTGACTCCACTTGTAAGCAATGAGAAATGTCCCTCTGGCTGCACACATATATCTGCCATGACGTTACACAGAAACCTGTCTATAAAGCAAGATTTATCTCTCGTTTGAAAATGTATTCATTAATTCATGTAAATTTTGGAAAATAAAATAGAGATATTTTTATGAAAAAGTCTAAAATCAGGCTTTATCAGGCCACGTGTGTTCAAAATAAGACCTTGTCGTGATTTATTTACAAAATATAAAAAAATATATTCTTTTCACCCTGAGCAAAATCTAAATCAGATGTAACCCCCTTTGTAATCATCAATATTTTCATACATAACTAGTTGCATTCTACACTGTACAACTTAAGCCATGACAAACACTAGTGAAAGACTGAAAATGATTAACATCAGCTGTTGATAAAACACTAGTAGGACAGAACACACAAGTTAACATTTGCCAGTGAAAGATCTTTTAACTGAAAAAAATCTACTCATGCTTCTCTCTGTCTTTTTTCTTGTCCAGGCATCCTTCACAAGGGGAGCGGAGAGAACATCTTTGTGACAGAGCAGCCCCCTGTAATCACCAGCATAATGGGAAATGGCCGTAGGCGCAGTATCTCCTGCCCCAGCTGTAACGGCCTGGCAGATGGCAACAAGCTGCTGGCACCCGTTGCCTTGGCAATGGGCATCGATGGCAGCCTCTATGTCGGGGACCTCAACTTTGTACGCAGGGTCTACCCATCTATGAACACAACTGGCATCCTGGAATTAAGGTATAAAAAAAATTCTGGAGAGGAAAGAGAGGGGAAGAAAGAAAAACAAGATTTTTTGATGTTGCAGAAAAAAAAATGATAGAAAAAAAGAAAAGCTGATTAGATGAAAGTAAGAAGGCAAAAAGATGAGTGTTTTGCAGTACATAGAACATGTAGGACTGCATCCTCCCTGGAAGCAAAAAACACACAAAAAAAACAAAAGAGGTGAGACACTAGGGATGACAAGATTGAAGCAGGCTTATACACTGCACTAGATACCATTTCTCCAGGGTGTTTTTACCTATGTTTAAATTTCGTTGTTCACACCACAGGCAGCTTTGTTTCTCTCTGTAGGCTGCTCTCCACAGACTGTGTGAATTAACATTTGCTTTTTTTGTACTTTTATCTCACTCTCTCCTTTGAAGGAACAAAGATTTCAGACACAGGTAAGATGCTCGTGATGATAAATTCAAAGTTTCAAGTGAACATTCGAGCAACGATAGAGAATACACTTGAATCCACTGTCATTGAAAATGCAAAAAACAAGCTGTTCGCTGACATTATAATCTTTTTTTTTCTCACCCCCGCAGTAATAACCCAACACATAAGTACTTCCTGGCAGTGGATCCAGTATCTGGGGCATTGTTCATCTCAGACACCAACTCACGACGAATTTACCGTGTTCGCTCATTAACTGGTGGCCGGCTGCTCTCTGATAATGCTGAGGTTGTGGCTGGGACAGGAGAGCAGTGCTTGCCCTTTGATGAACGCTGCGGCGATGGCGGAAAAGCCACTGAAGCTACACTTATGAGCCCCAAAGGTGAGCCATAGAGTGGAAGTGAAATGAGCCCAGTTGTGCTAGTAAAGTATATACTTAGTCATGATTACAGAGCTGCTATTTGTCTTCAAGTCTATTCTTCAGATTTCCATGTAATCAAATGATGAATGAAGATAACTGCAGGATAATGGTTTTCATTATTACCCCCTTTTGAAAAGTGTTTTCTCAGACAAAGTCCACAATACATGTAAATTATAGATGGCTTAATTTTTTTTCTTGATGAGGATATCTTTTTTTTTTTTTAATCTTGTGACTCAACTAAAGCAGGACAGAGAAAGAAGGAGGTTATAAATCAGGTTAATGTTCAACTTATTAATGGAATTATTTTCGTGGATTATTGGATCTTAGAACATTGTGACACCAAACTGTCAAGGATGTCACACTGTCACATTTCTCGTCGGTGACACAAGCGTGTGTGTGTGTGCACGTGGGACTGCAGATGTTAGTATATATACAGTATGTGCATGTGTGCAAGAGTGTGTTTTTCCGTGAGCGCCTGATGAGATGTGTCTGAGTGACGACGGGAGAGAGTAGGGGAAGAGAACGAGCCACCGATTCTCTCTTACCTGTCACGCAGGCAAAGTCAGCCAGCGCACATCAGCTTGCCCTCTCTATGCCTCGCTTCTTTTTTCTTTTTATTTCTCTTTCTCTCTCCCTCGCTCTCCCTCTATCATTTACTCTGTGCCCTTTGCCGTATCCTCCATCTGTTGTTGTGTATCGCGGTGAGTCTAGAAGTTATTTTAGGGCACAGTTGCCTAGAACAAACACACCTGTCTGAATTCCTGCTGCCTGTTAGACCGGCAAGGCTGACACTGCACCGCTGGTAAAAGATAGAACGACAAAGGCAGAAAGCAATGAAATGCAGAGAGGAGGTAACAAATAAAAAGGCAGCAAGGGGACATCAAGAAAGGAAGTGCAACAGATTACTTAACACTCTCTAAAGTTAATGCTGTTTCTATGAAAAAAAGGAAAAGGAAAACCACTTTTGTTCTACCTGTCCTCTGGCAGGAGCATCATCTCATCCCCGCATCCCGATGACTCATCCCAAAACTAACACTTCTCTAACAGTTCAGTGCCCGCTCCATCACTTTGTTCCCTCTCATTCGATGAAGCATTGAGCATTTCAGCTGTCAGCGTGGCTATCTGTTCTCAGTCAGTGGAAAGAGTGAAGTTTAATTGACTTAAAATATCTACGGGTTGCCCGCACTGTTATGATTTATGAGTCATTATTCACGGTGTTCATTTCCACTTTGACAGGTATTGCCGTGGATAAAAATGGCCTCATGTACTTTGTGGATGCCACCATGATCCGCAAGGTGGATCAGAACGGCATCATCTCCACTCTGCTGGGGGCCAACGATCTGACTGCTGTACGGCCACTGAGCTGTGACACCAGCATGGACGTCAGCCAGGTAAGACACTTTGGTGGAAGTGAGGAGGAGACGAGGCGATGGCGTGATAGATGATGATCTAACAGACCCATGAGTGCTGAGCTATGATGATTGGGTCGACGACGGCAGCCAGCCAGGGGGTCAGGCAGAGACTGATTTAGGGATAGATTAAAGAGTCCACAGATAAATGGATGGATCAAAAGAGAGTGCAGACTGCAGTCACTTAAAAAAATGAAGAAGAGACTTGTCTGAGCCTTGGCATCCTTTCAAAACGCCTCCAAGATCACAGATATTGTAAAATTTTTGTATCCGCCTACCAGGTGCGTCTGGAGTGGCCCACGGACTTAGCAGTGAACCCGATGGACAACTCTCTCTATGTTCTGGAAAACAATGTCATCCTACGCATCACTGAGAACCATCAGGTCTGTACCACAAGACTGGATTGCCTCTGCAAAGCCCTTGCAGTGGACACCCACTATAGCGTTTTCACAAGATTGTGTCCCAATTAGTCTCTCTCAAGCCAAGTTAGACGTAAAAGTTCAAATTCTAACAGTTTGGTCATGTTAAGTTGTGCAGTGGTGGTGACATTACTGATTAATTAGCTCAAGGAATATTCCACTTTCTTGTCTTCATTACTGAATGTGTTATCTGCACTTTTTCAGTCAAAAACCAAAGTCAACATCTTTACACATTTGTAGAATTATTACCGCTCTGATTGCGGATGTGTGGTTGTGTGACGTCTCACCGTTGCTGCCTACAGGTGAGCATCATAGCAGGACGCCCTATGCATTGTCAAGTGCCAGGGATCGACTACAGTCTCAGCAAGCTCGCCATCCATTCTGCCCTCGAGAGCGCCACAGCCATCGCCCTGTCCCACACTGGCATCCTCTACATCGCTGAAACAGATGAGAAAAAGATCAACCGA
>JANJYQ010106437.1:5851-18111 GCA_024605255.1 Rastrelliger kanagurta | reverse complement strand
GGGTTCAAATATGCACTGAAAACCAAAAACAACTCTTCCACAGGATAAAGGACAAACTTTACAGCAGTCTACCTTCAACAGCGGTGGGAAGTGGACGAGCCCGAGGTAATCATGAGTTAGCTTTTCAATTTCAGCCTGCAAAACAAGTAATGTAAGACTGACTGTAATTCCAAACATCAATAAGCATAGATCTTATTCTGTTTAATGACCCAACATTTGTGAATTGTTTTAAGTTGACAGTTGTGGTTGATGATTAACTATGCCTTGCCTTTAGGTGCATGATGTGACCTTTGGACTTGACTCCCATTTCCCGCATGTCGTTTTCTGTGAGTAATAACAGCCTCTTTCCGGTGATGTGATTTTCCCTAAACAGGTCTGCATACAGCTGCATGCCACATGCACCCTCCCCTTAAAAAGAAGAAAAATAACATCAGTTCACAAATAAAGAGTCTGAATCTGCCAAAGTCTGATTACAGATGATCTTGCTTTGTGCTACCAAGAAAGTGAATGAACAAACCTGCACCAAATATTTGCTGCATCCAGAAATACTGAAGAAACAAAACAGTCACATATTAGTTTATAATAGTAATGTTATTAAAACACGAGTCACTAGAGACAGTAAATATATTGATACTGACCACATGCTCCTCTGTCCATTTATAGATATCAAGAGTGGGCAGCAACTGTATGGACACAAAACACAAATAGAAATAGCAGCAAGAGAATATGGCTGGACACTGATAGCATGTCCATGTGTTTATGACAGACAGATCTGAAAGTAGAAATCACAAAACTTAAGTAAATGCTATTAAGATGGAAAAAAGGCATGTTTTCCATGTTTTTTAAGCCATCACTTTCTCCCAGTTATTGTGCTGTGTGATTAAGACGCCTTGCCTCTAATGGTCTATATCAAACCAAAATGTCCGTCTGACTGATCTAACGGGATCTATCTGAACGATAAGTCATTTATTGCTCATTAAATGTAATCAGGCAGAAAGTTGCCAGCCAAAATAAAGATTTCATCATTGTGATTGTGAGATTGGTGTGTAATGACAGAAATAATGCAATGTAAAATTGGAGGAAAGATGACTAACTGAATGAGTAATCCCTATTCACTTCTTCTTCCCACGACATCTGATAACAGCTCAGTTTATGAACTGAATGCTGGCCTCACTAGACAGTTGCTGCCATACATTTCAGTGCAGCCTCATAAAGCCACTCAGCCCCGCAGCGCTTTCCGCCTCCTCCAGTGCGGTGGTTCGGAAGTAAACACATTCAGAGACACTCCGCCACTGCCAGAGTCTCACTGAAGTGACTAAACATCACTTTTCAAGCCGCATATTCTATTTCACAAATGAACTGCTTGTTTCTTTTTAGACACATGGCATACTGTTGACAAAAAAGTACCTAAATCTCACATTTTAAAACGAGAGCTGTGATTTTGTGTTAAAGATTTCTGTGTGGACGAAAACAAAGAAGCGAGAAAAGATTTTGTGTTGGGTATAGTTCACACAATCCTGCCCCCATGTGGACTAAGTGGATGATGGATAACAGACCATAAATACTGGGATTCTCAAAGTGGCATGAAGTTAATATTACAAAAAGGAGCAAAACAAAATCCCTTGAGAAGAAATCTATATTTTATAATCACATAAAAAATGGTAGCAACCACTCTCTGTGTGTCTATGAAAAACAATAATAATGATAATAATTATACCATATAATTCTCATGAAACATTTGTCCTTTCATTGATATTTGAAAGCATTGTTTCATGTATGAAAACAATAAAAACAGTGTAAGATAGACAGAGAAGCAGAGAGTTGAACGATTTATTGACAAACAATGAATGATGCAGAAAAATAAGTCACATCATGAAGCTGCTATTTTTATGATTTAGATGAAAGCTCATAGGGACGACTAAACAAATGTAGAAGTTGAAGGCTGGCTGGATTTTCACACAGGGAAATGTAAGTGTTGGTAAGAGTCTGTGGTAATTGTTATGTCTAGTCTAGTACGTCTAGGGTGATGGCACGAGAGCACAGGCAATATTTGAATAGGAGTATTAGCTCATGGCAGGAAGCTAACAAGCAACAACACAGCAGTACAGAGGATTACATCCTCATGAGACTGACTAATGATAACAAGCAAAGGGGACAATTTAATGGGCTATGCTCAAGGAAGCATGTCCTTCCCCCAGATGAAGCATAATACCTAACTCATGCTAATACGAATTTTTCTACTGTAAAGTGCAGGACCTGAGGCTAATATTGGTTAGGATTTAAAATGCTGTTTCTATGCTGTCTATAGAGAGGAAGTATTCACCTGTATTTTGAAGTACTTGGTTAAGCCATGTGGATTAAGACTGATCAAACTCCAACTTCTGATCAAGGTCACTTGCACAGAAGCATTATTATTAGTTATTATAATTATTAATATGTCGTCAGTACTAAATATTTCTTTATCAATAAAAAAGAACATAAAATGAGGGACTAATGCTGACAGTCACACAGCAAAGTCCCTCTCCTGCTGTTTTGAACCAGGGTCAGTCAGAGGAAAAAACATGTACTTTCTCATTTCAGTAAGAGACTGCGTTCAACAACTGCACTCCACCACATCCAGTACAAATTGGCCAATCTTAATGTCAGCAAAATGTCACTTCATCATAAAAGCCTGGCCTTCTCCAAGCAACTGGCTCACGTGGCTCTTTCTTCACAGCATGGCACTATACACCCAGTACATTAGGCATACAGTAAATTACATCCATAATATCCATAGGTGGGGGGGTGCTTTAACTATATTCTGTAATAGTGACAACATCTCTGTGTTTTTTCTGAATGGACATTATAGGTAAAACTTGTCCAAAGCAGAGGAAATAGTGTGCCAAGATGTTGTCAGGGACAAAGTCATTAATATTGAAATGACAAAACAATCAACACGACTTAACAAGTAATTCATTAAGAGTTCTTCCACAACACCAATCATGCATTAGCTGAGATCACAGTGATTGACAGATGCAGCAGACCCAGCTGTGGCAGCACTGAACAGGGGAGTAGGTTTATTCACTGTCGTCAGACCACGTGAGGCGTCCCATCCCCAGAGTCATGTTGATTTTGTGTCCTTCCCTCACACAGCTGGACTTGGAAGAGTTCTGCTTGGCCTGCATGTTGACCTGCATGCCTGAGTGCAGGACGGGCCGCCCACAGTCCGGGGAAAACATGTCCTCAAAGCCTTTCATTAAGGATCGCAGATTCACATCCTCGTTACCGGAGGCTGAGATCTGACATGACATCTGTGAACTGTTTGACTCCTCCGTCTTAGACTGATAGAACGACTTAGCGCTTATCTTTTTTGTCATGGGTAAGAAGAGCTGAGAGGCAGAGACAGGTGGAGAGTGGGGAAAGAGGGGAAATATAAAAGAAGAGAGGATAGAAAAGTAATCAGTTTCAAAACCACAGGAAAAAAAGTGTAAATAAGAAAAGTGGATCATTTTTAGCCCAACCCAAGACGTATTTAGAAAGCCAGATGATAAAGGGAGTTAACAGAATAGAACAGCAGAGGAAGACTAAGATAGAAGCAAAAGACTAATACAGGAAACAATTTCAGTGTAGCTGTTTCAAAGGTTTTGTTATACTAAAGGAATTGTTGTGGTAGCTTCTACAATATCTACCCTGTGTACCACTATGGCATTCAGTGACACATGAGTCAACATGATGACTGCATCTCATCCACAGGAGCATGTGAAAACAAAAGGAGATATACTGCAGGGTTGTGTGTGATGTTAGGGACGGGTACATCAACCCTCTTTGCATGCAGAATATAAATTTGTAGAATTCAAAGCTCTGAACTGCAGGTCAGACACTGGTCGCTCATGATTCAATATGAATTCTTGTGTGGAATACACTGCATATCATGATGCAAAATGTTTTTGGCAGGCATGTACCACACTGTACATGAAAGCAGTGCTGCCAGTTATATTTACTACCCATAATGTGCTTCCCCCTTACTTATGTGCTTTCCCATTTCCACTTCACCCCAGAAAAGGATCAAGATCTGTCTCTTAACGGGAGTGAAGACACACACAAAAACGTGAATAACGGTGGGGAAAAAAAAGTGAGGTGTTGCTGTGACCTGTTGTGCACCAAGGGTGAAAGTGAACCAAGGTGAAGAGGGGACGATGAGGAACTCACCGGACTATCGGACTGTTCGATGAGTTTGCGCTCCCACATCTTTAGACGTCGCTCTCTCTCCTTCAGCTCCTGCTCTTTAGTGCTCAAGTCTCTCTCCAGCTTCTTAAGTCTCTCAAGTGTCGCTTCAATCTCGCACCTAGATGACAATGGAACAAAGTCAACAATTTGGCAAATGTTTTGACATTAGTGGGATAGAATACATGAGATACATGAGTGTTGAAAACATTTGTTAAAATATTCAAATTATTGTCAATGATTCCCACGAAAAGGCCAAAACTAATAATGTTTTTGTCTGTCTTCCAACACTTTATGACTCCCCTACCCTTTTGATGACACTCTATTGTTTCTATTGAAGAAGTAAAACTTTTAAAACTTTTAAATCAAGTAAAAAAATTATATTTACACACACAAATCTACGATGCAAAAAGCATGTCTCTATAACTTTTTAAACTTTGAACAGCTATAGACACACAGGGCAATAGACTGTCAAGACTTTACTCATTGTTGATTTTTTGATTGTATTTTTTTCATTGTGTGTTGACAACTTAAAAAAATATCAGAATTAAAAACAAGCGGCACAGTTAACATGCTTGGACAATAACCAGTGATACGTAATAAACCAAGATAAGCCTCTTTTGTAAATAACCCAGTGGTGCCATGCTGTCAGAGGGGGATTAGTCTATGTCTGATGCTTTGAATGCTCAAGACTGTACAGTGTCTCGTATTCATGCTGAGGAGGTTTGTTTTGTCCACCAGGTGGGGCTGCACTGTATGTCAAGTGAATCCATGCTGAGCTTTGTCTCAACAAAAACTTTGTTCTCACATTCCCTTTTCATAAACACATAATTCAGGCAGGAAGGCACTTTCCTACTCCTCCCAGTCCTTCCAGTGCTTCCACCCCAACTCTTCCCACTTCAAAACAATTTCCATTCTTTCTTCACTTTCCTAATAATCCATTCTCTTACATCCCAGTTTCCTGAGAGGCTTTCTCTGCTCTTCATATACTACTGTCTCCTGTTTTTTCCATATATCAGACATGTTTATATTTCTGCACACACACCTAAAATAAACACATTCACTCTTTTTCCATCTCAACCAGACATTTGCAAGACTATCCGCTTTATAACCTTCAAACCTGTGTCTAAACTAATACTCAGTGTAATAGGAGACTTCTGTTCAGTGTTACATAATGAACTAATGGGACTCAACTTACATTCAATGTGTTTCTCAAGTAATTCACTGATATAAAACAAGATATTAACAAAGGTGCATTGCAAGTGTTCAGTATTAAGAGATTGTATTTGATATGAAACCATGACTGTGGGGTTAAAGTTGTGACTTTAATTGGAAGGTGTTTATCACATCAGATGATCTTCATAGGAACTTTTCATACTGTACATACCACATAAGAGTGACAAGGGCTATGATGGCTTCACTGCACACCCAATATGGATGTGAAAACTTCAACAAACATTCTTAAAACTTAACTTCCAACTCTTTAACCTGAGTCACTGTCCAATTACCAGTAGCTCAAGCTGAGCCAAAATCATGAATAACAGTGTCCTGATACCTACTGCCTGCACTGTATTCCGTATTTACTCCTGGGAAGAATGCACATCAGCTAACTGAGCAAAATAATAACAAGCAAAATAAATCTCTCTGCTCTGGTCAACATAACACATCTATGCCCTTCCTGGTGCTCCAGACATCCACAAGCTCACCTCTTTCCACCATTAGCCAACTAAAATGATAGTATCAGATCCCGTTGGGATAAAACAAACTTGCATAAATGTGTGACACATTCTCTGTTTCTGTTTTCCAGCATTGAGATTCACTCCAACCTGCTTCACCTGCAGATGGCTCCCTGGACATGATGCTCTAGCACAACTTCTGAGGAAAAACCTCAGAGCACAGACAAGCCCCGCCGAGAGGCAGACAGAGAATAAAGTAGCAGCTGAGACTCAGGCTGTGCTGAACATCACCAAACCTCCAGCTGCTCATACAGCCCAATTAAACACTTCTACTTGAAAAAGATGGTGATTATTTTTAGGGCCTTATGGGTAAAGAGAGGAAGTATATCCAGATGGATGATTCTTTGGATGTTTTTATGCCTTTATGTAGCTATCAGTGTAATTATTAAAGATCTATATGCACAATCTCAACTCATTTTTTGTATTTCACGGCGCCCATCAGCTACATTTCCACATCATTCTTTGAAAACAGTTGCACATTTCCTTGGGCTGAGGCAGTATATTGGTGAAAAAAAGAGTTATAAATACATTTACTTGGCCTGTAAAATGATCACATTACCTCCATTCAGCCTTGTTGTGAAGAAAAGAGTTGCACTGTTCAGGAAGTTGGGTGTCATTAGACATGGACTCCAAAGTGGAGAGAATCTGCTTGAACATTGGCCTTTCCTGAATTGGCAGAAAAAAGAAAATTTGCTCTGTATCTGATTCCAGTGAAAATGTATATATATTCTCGGATTGCATGCTAATGTAGCTTTGTGGATCACTCACTTTTGGCTCAGTTGCCCAACACTTTCTCATGAGCTCAGCAAAGCTGGCAGGACAGCCACTGGGAATGGTTAACCTCTGAAAGAAACACAGAATCAGTTGCTGATTTCATAGAATAATTTGATATCTTCTAAACTATACTTATTGACTTTCTTGCTGAGGATTAGATGAGAAGATTACTACTATTATTTCTGTCTGGAGAAAATGGAGTTACAGCCAAAAATCCACTTAGCTTAGCATTAAGAGTTACAGTAAGGGGAAACAGCTAGCCTCTGTCCTGGCATCTCCTCTCGTTTGGCTGACAACCCCAAAGAGACAGCAAGACTCCAGGAAGTCACTAAACCTGGGTGGGAGATAATCCCAAATAAGTGTCCGCAAAACTGCACATTGTTGCATTTATTCCTCCTTTTTTTGTAGGGCATCAACAAACAAGAAGCAATTTGTTAAATACAGGTGATTTTAGCAGTATTTTGTGACTGGAAAGAACTACACTAGCTGCTTCCCCCTAATTTCAGTATGCTAAGCTGAACTAACGAGCTTACTGTTCCTTCATATTTATCCCATAGAAATATAAGTTTTTCTCCTCTGCAAGAAAGTGAATAAGCGTATATCCCAAAGTGGGTTTTTTTTTTACTTTAAACAAGATATTTCACAATGATGACTCCAAAAATTAACTTGAATGAAATACATTATACCTCATTTTTCTCCACCACAAGCCAAGCCACTTGTAAGCCTTCCAGCCCTTTGAACGGTATCTCACGGGTGAGCATTTCCCAAAGCACCTGTAACAGAAGTCATGAGCTGAGGGCATAAACAAACATGAAATACTGTAAAATGTATACAGTGTACATGCATGTTTTTGTAAGCACTGCCAGCATAAACAGCCAATAATAAGCTGTTTGCTCTAAGGTGTGGTAGGCTTTCACAGAAAAAAAGTAGAAATACATAAATACTACTGTGCTCATAAATATGTTTTACCTGTCTATACAGTATGTGTACTCAAATACCTTTCAAAATAAACATTTAAAAACACTTGTATGTGTCTCCCGGAAACTGGATGAACATAAAAAAATCAGATGAAATGATTCACTTTAGATTTCTGACACCCATTAAAGTGTCATTACCCATTAAAGACTAAAATGACATACAATAACATTACTCCGTTGATTGATTTGCGTTCTTTTCATTTGGTATTCAGCAGTGTCAGAAAACACAACCTGAGTGTACATCTCAAAAAAATTAGATGATGAAAAGGTGCAGGAGAGACATGTTTCAAACACGCTAGGCTCCCACAGTATATGTGAACCATCTCCGTGTTTCTGCACTTGCCAGCTGCCTCTCATTACATGTATACACTTTACTGTAGAAATCAACTCCCCAGAAATATGGAGAAACTGCTCACTTAAATTTGTAATCATTTTGCAGTACACCTGACATAAAAGGCAGTTACAATTACAATAACTTTTATTATATTGATTGCAATAACTTGTTGATTGCAGTAACCTGTTGACTTCCCACTTCTGATCTGATTAAACACAATACAAATGATTATGTTCATATGTTGGAATTTCACAGCAGTACTTAATGATTGAATAACAGAGGCTGCAACTTTAAAGTAAATTAAAGAGAAACTGAAAATCCAAACGCCATTAGGCAGAAAAAGACAGTAAGCTTCTAAGAGGATGTACTCCTGCAAAGGTCAAAATCCCTGCAACTGTCCACTTAAACAGAGAAAGAAATGCAGAAATGAAAATATCAGTGGGGCCGGCTGACTGACAGCTGTGGTTTTTTTTAGCTATGAGTGACTTTAGTGCAATTTCTTCAAACATATTTCATTCAGTTAAAGAAGGGTTGAGTTTTAAGACTGAAATAAAAAGCATTCTTGTCTGTCAAATCTTTCCCTTAAAAACAAAAAAGCCCTTCACAAATGGCTTCCAACTTGGTCAGCGCAGGCTGTAAGCCTCACTGTTCTTGTCACTCACCTACTTTTGCTATCTTTGATGTGCCATAATGACTACATTTTCACTGGACACTATTTGTCGAACAATTTGAAGACAAAATGACAGAAATCAACCAGTATGTATAAAACCTGTAAGAATTTAAGAAAATTATCCTTATTCTTGCAAAGTCTGTGTGTGATTCTTAATGAACTCTTAACTGCAGTGATGTGTCCTACAAGTATTGTGAAGGACTACAATTATGCCTACCCACAATAATCTCTTCCATGCACTAAATCAGCCAATCCGGGCCCAGGGGTCAGAGGTCAGGGCTGATTAACCACTCTCTAGTCATCATTCATTGTATCCCACATTTTAAATGCTTCAATATACGGAAAGGTACAAAAAGAAGCTTATAAATGATATGAGCGTATAATAATTTTATATTTCAGATATACTACTTGGAATATTAATCATAGTTTAGAGTTAAATAAGGGTATATTAAAAGTTTTAAAGACTAACTTGACCTTTCTGATAGAAAGTGTACAGAATGTTTCACCTCTCTATGGTAATGGTCAGACGTGGACTTCTAACCACACCAACAGTACTAACAACACCTTGGAGTGCACCGCTACATCACTAAAGCAACATGAGATGTTCACAACGACAAAAACTATAATAGCAGGGGTCTTTACTTGTTACTTTTTAAGTGATAGTCAATGTGTATATGAGAAAATATGTTCAGATTTCTTGCATGTCACCACGTGGTTTTGATTTGTTTATGCTGAATCACTGAAATGGAGGTCATTGAGGCTATAGAGACAGTCCTCAGAGTCATTTTCTTTGTTGGAAAGTCTGTGTCCTCTGCCTCTGTTCATGTAAAACACAGCTACAAATAACTAGTAACTAATGATTTCTTGCCACTCACCACACCATAGGAGAAGGTGTCACATGTCTCAGACACAGGCAGGCTCTGTATCACCTCTGGAGCCATCCAGGGAAATGTGCCCACCAAGGACATATGTGTGGTGTGGGTCAGAAACTTGGAGGCCCCAAAATCACAGATCTGAAGCAATTTAAAAAAAAGTTGAGATGAAGCTTGCAACTTGTAACAAACCATGTATTTTGGTGTTTATAGCCACCTTTGATTGATGGACTCACAGAAATGTGGGTGTTTACTGTATCCTAATTAAACCAATTTAAGTTCTTAGCCCACTGGTTTAAGATACATAGCACATGACAACAACATGCCTAGTTTGATTCCAGCCGTGGACTTTTGTTGCATATCACACCTCTCTCACTAACACTGCTGTATATCTCTCCAATTTTAATTTTCAAATAAAAGCAAAATATGCAGAGAAATATATCTATAAAGCTGATTAAACATGCACTTTAGTGTTTTACATTATATAACCTACTGCCTGCTTTTGTTTTTATTAAATCTCCTCTATCTTGGCCTCAGCCGCCATTGCGCACCAGTAATGCTGTCAGGGGATTCTTGTACATGCTAAGTTAGTCACTGCCCTCTTGTGTCTATATTCTGTAGGTAGATAACACATGAGTATATTTCATGCACGTCTTCTTTTTGAATTTTGAGGTGAAATTTACAGCTTTTTTAGCAACATTTTCAGCCACACAGACCTGGTTCATCGCAAAGTATCTGAGACAAAATTGCACATTAAAAAACGTACCTTGAGAACTTTGTCTGCAGCTAAAACAACTGGAGGAGAAAGCAGTATGTTAAAAGTCAGTAAAGTTGGTATTCTGTTTAATGATATGTAGCATTCATATAAATACTAATTAATATTTTATTCTGTACACAGTGGAATTGGTCAAATAGATTAAATCTGTCACCATTTCTGGATTTCAGGTCTCTGTGGATCACCTTAACAGGAGCCTCTGAATGTAAATAGTGCATTCCTGAAGGAGGAATAAGAAGAGTTTTTTTAGTGGAAACATACACATGTTTATCATCTGTTTCATACACTGTCCATCTATCCTTTAAACACTCATCAGGTTCATAAGATTAATCACAAAATATCAATATTATAGATCAATATGTTAGGAATCTTGCAGAAACTGCCTTTCACAAGATTGCTTGTGCTTAGTTTAGATTTCAGATCAGTTGAGTTAATATTATTGACTGTTGTAGCTTATCAGAAATATATAGCAAGAATGTACAGTGCAGAAAGATACTAGAAGATGTGTGAGGTCACTTAAAATGTGTTACTATTAGATGTCCACAAGAGAGATCCTGTAAAATGAGCAGTTCAGTACACATCTAGGTCACATTTGATTTATGAGTATTTAAAGGGATCCTTAGTTTGATGAGAAGATCAATGCCACACTGGTATTGATTTACAATTGTAAGATAAAGTCAGGAGGTCATTAGCTTAATCTAGTAAGTAGTAAGTGGAAATAAGTGGAAACAACTGATGTGACTCTGTAAAATAACAAAATCTATTTTCTATTAATATCTAAAATTGGTTGGGGGCAGTGACTTCCTGGAGTGATGACTCGTTCACTTAGTGAGCTTTATGGGTGCTGATAGGTGGATTACTTTAAAACACGAGAGTGGTATAAATAATCTTACTCTTGACAAGAAAGTAAAACATCTCAAACTATTTTAACTGTTCCTTTACTGGCTTATACTTGTCCTATACATTATTAGCCCAACAATTCAGTATTCAATAGTCAGCACCAGTCAGTCTATAGTTGTAAAGATATCACATTTTATCCTTTAACAGAATGTTATCTGTTGTACCTTAAAATCTGAGCTTTCTCTCAGTGACCTATCTTTACACAAATAATAATAACTTTGCAAGTACCCTTGTGTAATATTTGTTTTCTAATATAATCAAAGAGATAAATTAACACCAGTTTTACCTCGTGCAATCTCTGCAGCCCATGTCATAATCTGCCCCATGTCCATTTCCTCACTGTTGTCACTGGAAAGGTAATCATACAGGGACCCACCATTTGCATACTCTGTGGAAAAATATGATTGAACTGAATGATACTAAAACATAAGGGGGAGGGGGGGGGGTCATAAAACTGTTGTCTTTAGGGCGTTGCATCAAACACATGAGTGCAGTATGTTGAAGTATTATGTGAAATCAATTGAAAACTGAAATTGTGCCAGACGACTCCTGGAAGCCAGCTCACAGCATCTTGTTTACAGATTGATGCTGTCACTGACCTTTCACCATAGATGGGCAAAATTTATCATAATACCACTGAACACACTGAGACTTTCACTGATCCTTCAGAGATTAAAGCACAAAGAAATTGTCTTTCTTCTTTGTTTTAGAAAGTATTATTCATCTGACATCAGTGAATCTTGTGAACTTTGACAATCATTCCCTTCAGAAGACTGACCAAGAACAGAGATAAAGCTTGCATAAATCCTTCCTAACAGACATATATATAGAAGAGGCAAACATTTCTATCGGTACACTATCCTTTAACGTTATGATTATAAAGTTGATAGGATAAAAATAAACCAGCACTATCTCATATGAGCCACAACAGCAGGAAACCTCTGTTTGTGCATAATAACCCAATCAAGGTAATGTAAACATCCACAGGCAACAGGAGTCTAATTAACACAGACACACAG
>JANJYQ010106431.1:4136-15864 GCA_024605255.1 Rastrelliger kanagurta | reverse complement strand
TTTTTTTTTTACTTTTATCAAAACTCTCTTAGCAGTAAAACAAATTGTAACTCAGCTGTTACTCTATAATGAAATGCTTGTCACCAAGACCCTTCCCACTGAGAACAAAACTTCAAGGATACTATCTGTTTTGGACGTACAAATACTATGGATAGCTCTAACGTTTGAATAATTGGAGATAACGTTAAACAAATTAGAATTCTTGTAAAATGAAATTTTGCACACTACAAAGTGTGCAAGATTTCAGCCATTATTTTTCTTGGAATGAAGAATAAAATTGAATCTCGTTTTCTACTTCTGTTGGAAACATAAAAAACAACACTTTTCTCATCACTTCCTGTGTGGTAGAAAAATAATAATAATTTCATATTCAGACTTTTTGGTCTTAATATGGAAAATAAGATAAATTAACTTTTTCCGTAAATTAGGGCGATGGTAAGGCACACATTACTCTTTCTTCTGCTTTTTTAAGTTATTTGAATTTTTGAAATTTGAAGCTCAAGAGCTATAGTGGCAGTGTTGAGGGGGAATCCATTACTACGTTATATCAGAAAGTCAAATCAAATACTTCTATCAAGTTTTAGCATGAGCCTGCCCCTCCCCTAACTTATTTAGTCAGAGTTTGCACATGAAACTTGAGTCATTCAGTCTGAGCAATTCATATTTAAATGTAAATGATTCAAATTCAGCTTCTAGTGACACATATTTGTACCCATACATATGTCTCTGGCTGCAGCTGTTACTCCAGGTTAAGATGCAGCATGAGTGAACTTGCATTAGTCATTACATACTATTCCAGTTGGCTGGGGGTAAAGATGCGAGCCGCACCTCCAGCCAATTGCAGAGGGTCATCATTGATAATGCTAAATTTATGTAATTGTATTCTGAAACAGCCTTGGAAGGGGAAGTGTGATGTAAATAAACAGACCCCCAGGAATTTGCGATGTTGCGATCAATTATCATTGCAAATTCAACAAATCCCTGCAAATTTTGTGCGACCTGCAACTTTAACAAATTACTGCAACTTTGATCAATTTCATTACCTGCAAGACATTGAGCCACAAACTCACTTGCTTATTGTTAGTGACAATATTGATAGTTCATCACAGAGTGACAGGAAAGCTGTTTATAACAGCAGTGACCGCAGTCCTCATATTATTAATTTCAGGGTATCCACACAAACAACACGGCAAATAAACCCTGATATTTCACTGACTCGAGCATTGTAACTCCCTTAACTGTCCAACCAAAACTCCCAGAATTAACCGTGAAGGGAAAATCACAAATTAAACTTCCCATTATAAATTTACAATTACAGATTATGTCTTACCTTTGCTGTTTTGTGGATAAAAAGCTTGTGTCTGGTGGCATAATATTCCCACCAAGAGCTACTCCAGAGTCTCTGGATCATTTTGAGGTGATTCAAACAATTTTCTGTGTATTAATAGCATAGAGATGAACTGCAGTTTGCCTGGCTCATCCTATTGTCTCCATGTAGTGGCAGGGATTAAAGTTCTCCGTTGCTAAATGGATTTCTCTCAATTTGACTGTCACTTTCCAAATATCAATAAATAGATAGTCAAAAAATTAAATTATAGAGTCAGACACTAGGCTACACAGCTGCAGCTGATATGGAGGAGAGGAGATCTACTGCTGTGGTCATTGTGTGTGTGTAGACTGAATAAAGAGAGAAAGAAATCCGAACAACTCATGAATCAAGTGTCACAGATATATAATACCATGAGCTAATGCTAATAAGTCTTCTAACACATTTGTATCTGCCAGTGTGATGATTTAATTATTCCTTAATAATAAGCTTTATAGGTTTTTGTGCTACTCCAGTTTATTTGTCATCAGGAGTTAAGGGAGGATTAATCTTACCTCCTACAATTCTCAGTTGATTTACAAATGTCAAAAATCTGTTTAGAAATAACTGATTGCATGATGTTGACAGAACGAAAAAGGTGAAACTGAACTGTGATGGTAGTGCAGCAGCCAGACAGTCTTTAGTGCGCACACACTAAAGTAATCTTGTTGTTCATTTTCAGAGAAGGCAGCAGTTGCAAGCTTTTTTAATATAATATAATAAATACCTTTGCAAGATTAATGTGAAGTATATTGTTAACAATCTATGCCGTCACTCAGAGAGTAACGTAAGTGAAGTGGAGCAGTAAACTCCAGCACTGACAAACAAGACTGGCTAACCAACACAAGCATTAAACAACTTAAACCAACTCTGAAGTGAAGAAAATAATAAATGCTCAGTCTGTCTCACCTCAACAACCCTGTGCCCACTCAGCATCTTGTACAACGATAGCTTTCCCTAGAGTTAACGGTGCAGGGAGGCTGCTCTCCACTGATGGTGGACATTAATAACAACACAGCGGAGCCCTCCACCTCCCCCTCAGTTTTGTTATTCTCATACAGGCAGCAGACTGTAAGATACTTCCAAATGAATTATTTCATTAAACAATGCAGTTAACTTTTTTAGATAAAAAAGGTTGAGGACCATTTACTGTATCTTAATTGCCAGTTATGTTTTTATTGTATTTCAATAGACTTAAGGACACAGTATACAGCAGCAAGAGACTAAAAATAATGCCCCCTTGTCATCCAAATGAGAATCAGTTTTGAATCGAGAATCAATTCTGAACTGAGCATGCAAGAATCAAATTGTGATATTCCCAAAGTCTCAGGAGTGATACCCAGCCAGTGAAAAACAGTGTAATAGTGTCTTCTTTGGCTTAGAATGAGAATAAAAAGAAAAATAACCCTAATGATGCCATCAGGGGTTATCTTGGCTTTGGCTAGAGATTCCAACTTTTTTAACTGGAAGCCTGTGTTTCAAACTGGGGATGTGGGGTTTGGAAGTAAATTGAAATTACTGAGGCATGGGGTGTTGAACACAAGATGCTTGCAATATGGGAAATGCAGGATCTGGTGTTTTTGGTGCTTGACACATACTGCAGTGTCTCATTTGAGTGTAAAATTTTGATTGAATTTTGAAGTGTCATGCTAAATAGTTGAAGTTCCCCTGAGTGTTTACTTTTCCATAGATCTCCAACAGCCATAATCATATAGGCAGTAAATATATTTTACATATTCAGTGTATAGGACAGCTGAGGGCTACAGAGATGATCAGTCAACTGGAGAAATCAGAGGTGAGTTGTCCTTGAACAAGACTGAATCCTTGCAGCAAGAGAGTGCATTTCCTGTCTGTCTGTGGCGGTCAATATTTATCACACTAGTATTTTGCAGATGACACATATGAGGGATGATGGTAACTGAATACTCACAAAAAGTTATATTTAGTAAGGACTCATTAAAGCATTAAAATCTTACAGTATACAGCTGGGACTGTGAGGTGCATACTGTAGGTTTACTCCAACGGGAACAGATTCCTAAAATCTAATGGAAAAATCACATATCCTTTGGCACACAGCGTAATTGCAGGAAGTTACATGCATTCAAATGTGAAAGGTTAGAAGTAACAAAAAAGGCAATTAGCTTTCTTAAGCCACTTTACAAACCCCCCCTGAGACATGGTAAACAAACAAAAAGGCCAGCTATTTTCCCCCGCCACCCTCTCAGCACATGCATATTTAAGACTCAAGTGGGAAGTAACCACAGAATTGAGCCTACAGTCTCAGAAGCTCATAAAAGATCCTCAAATTGTACACTTTACATTTGCTGCTCTCAATACCAAAATGCCTTTTTGTTGTCATCCTTGTAACAGATCCATAAAAAAGGTCCCTTTGTGTTTATGGAGGGAAGATAAAAATGTATAAGTCATATTCATTAGTCTTCTTGCTCTCTCTTTGTTTGCTGATATCAGACTTTACAGTGATGTGCTGGCAAGTTGCTACAGGTTTATAGTTACTTTATTGCCCTCCATTAGCACCAGTGTCCTGCATTACGGCCATGTCAGTGACAGATCAATACAATGCATGGGAGTTTGAATTGGCCATCGTGATTCTTGCTATAAAATTTGTGTGACAGAAAGGTTAACACTGTTTGCTGTGCCCCCTAGAACACTAAATAATATTTCAGACAACAAAAGAATACCTTCAGTAAGCCACCCGCTGACCCATTGTGTTTACAATAACTGTTGTAAACAGAAAATATCATGTGGGTCACATTGGGTATTTGTCCTGTTTAATGTCACCCATGATTTTCTTGTCATTCATTTGTGGTTTTGAATAACTAAGACTGGAGATAAGATATTGTGATTGTTCATCACAATTGTCCTACTTTTGTTTTAGATATGGCTGTGTGCTTTTAGATGTACCTTTATTACT
This sequence comes from Rastrelliger kanagurta, assembly GCA_024605255.1. Lineage (NCBI taxonomy): Eukaryota > Metazoa > Chordata > Actinopteri > Scombriformes > Scombridae > Rastrelliger > Rastrelliger kanagurta. The sequence goes on along the minus strand of JANJYQ010106431.1, from coordinate 11,566 downwards.
TTTTTTACATGCCATCCTGAACAATATGATGACATTCATCATGGCTGTATACATAATTCTTGTTACAATGCCGGTTTAGCCACTTTAATTTCTGGAATTGACAGTGCAGTAAAACTGTAAGCAAAATCAGATTTTATGTGTCTAGATTTGTCAGTGAAGGTATCCTTGCATGACTGTGTGAGAACAACCAGATTAAAAAGAACCACAGGGTAACCGCAGTCTTGCAAAAACACTTTGCGATCCTAATTATCCCCATCCTTTGTGAGATTATTCTGCAGGGTTTTGTGTTCTGTGCTTGCAAGTCCGGGATTGAGGTTAGGCTCAGCAAAGTCTGACCTGGGTCAAACTTATCAGAGATTTAGTGCCAGTTTGCTTAAGCAAGACATATCACAGCCCAGCTTTCTCTCTTGTCAGAGTCAGGGGCACAGCTGGGGTTGTCATTTCATTGAATTTAGGACAGGAAGAGAGATGCTTATCTTAATCTGCTCCCAGGAAGTATTAAAGTAGAACAGAGGTTCCAACTGCATTGAAAATTGACCCAAAAATCTATAGCGGCAAAGTCACATTTGTGACAGGATCCCTTTGTAGTACAACTGTGCAGAATTACTCAGCGACACATCACTGCTACAATGATGCGCCACTTATTTCCCATGACTGGTAATGATGTGAGATGGATCACAGGGACTTAGTTAGGCTGGAGGGTGGTTTTTAAAAACAAGAAATCTGGAGGGAGTGTGCAAGAGAAAAAAAATTGTCAAGTTATATTTCATCAAATAATGTCCTTGTCAAAGTTCATCCTCCATTGTTATGTAATCTGGCAGGAGTCTACCTTTTGGAACCTACCTGTCCTCTAGTATGCCTCTTTCAGCCTCTGCCTGGGAAGACACTCTACTGTTTATGTACCATGGAGTGCAGACTATAGCTGAAAGTGCTATATTCAGGTGGAAGAGTTTTCTCTGTGTGTCACCTGAAAGATTTAGTGAGTTATGAGGAATCATATTACTCTGTTGTCCTCTTCAGTGTTAGTCATTAGAAAATGTAATCACACAAACGGCTAATTATGGCTTCCCAGTCATCTTAAAGTTGTAATGATTCATCATTAGTGATTCAATGAAGTTTGATTTGCCCTGTTTGCTTAATTACTTTTAAATACTAATCTTCAAAATAGTCATAATGCAGTAGCACTGTGTAATTTGCCTTTTGCTTTGAAATGCCACCTCTGCTGGATGGCTTTATCTTACGAAATGTCTCCCCATGACTTTTTCCTGACCCATTTCCTGTAGAAACTGGGGTCACTGCATTTTCAAAATTGACACAAGGAAATAGTACTTCTAAATATATTTAACCCCTTTAGTTGACAGCTTGTTGCCCCTCTCCAAGATCAAGCAGACGGCCATGCTCTGCTTATCCAACCTAGTACAGTACAGTGGAGGTTGACTTAGCGCATTATTTTTTGCAATTTAACAATAGTTATTAACATATGTAGCCTTACAAACATGAATATGCTTCCTTGTTCATGAAGATTTGTCTTTTTTAAGAATATTTGTTGTTGGTTTTTTTTACATCAGGTAGCAACCATCTTTAGTGGCACTTTGCTGCTTTTTAACATCATTTAATTTGACATAGAAGTTTAGCTAATGATTAGGTGTTTCCAGCCAAATTATTTGTTCTTTTTAGCAAAAGTATATACAATATATTGAAATTTCAGTACGTAACTCTGCACAGATGCAGTCATACCTGCATGCTTAAATTGCCCAGTCAATTCATTTGAAAACTGAATTGATCATTAAATCTTGTCTGTTCATTCCTCAACACATTTACAATACCGCATCTGCAGTCTGCAGAAATGTTCATCAGTGTCATTTGAGGACAAGGAACAAACAATATGGGGAGACACTCATCAAAACCCACAGCAGTCATCGCTTTGCAATCAGTGATGACTAGTATACGACTTTGAGCTAGTAACAAAGAAATACACCTTTTTTTATTATCAAGACAACTGAACCCCACAGAAACAGCGAAATGAGACAAATGTTCAGTCTAGGACTGATATGTTTTATTATTTGCATATGATACATTTCCAATAAATTCTAAATAAATAAACCATGAACTTATTAAGACCTGTATGGACAGACTTAATAGTAAGATAAATAAACTCACAGCTAGACTAGATTGAACTGAATAATTGCTGATTAAGCATTACTTCAGGCTTTAGGCTCAAATCAGTTTTCTTGAATGGATTTTGCATTTTAAACAATTATTGCTCTAATTGTATCCAAAATAGTCCCCTAACAGGGTTATGTATTGTTCCTCAGTCAGATGTATCAATGTTTACTTCATTCCATGCCACATGCCACAATGTCATAGAAAACTACACATGATCCAAATTCATGTCTGTATTAGTGGCCTGATTCTTCCTCTTAGCAGCTTTTGTACTTTTTGGATTATCTTCAATCTTACATTTATTCACAGATCATGCCAGGTCTGAGTAATTTGGTCAGAAGGCGTCTGCTTTCAAGTGAGGTCAACCCCAAAGTCATCATTCTTGACATTGTCTCAGCACTTCAAGAGAAGAATGCTTGCTAATGATAGTATTTCCCTTCTTATCTTTAAATATGCCACCACATCATCTTTGTGTTTTCCATTTGTGTATGTACATGTTATGTATAGTTATATTTAAGCAGTGAAAGGCAAAGACAAAAACCAAGTACATTGCCTCAAAATGTGCAAGCACAAATTAATATATCAATAATGATTGCAGTGCATAATAACAATATCTCAAGTCAATGAATATTTTAAACACAAGGTTGAAATTGTGAAATAGATGAATCAAAAATATTTTCATACATGTTCTACTAGCTATTCTACTTTTTACAGTAATCATAGTTTACTAGTGTTGCAAAATCAAAGAAAGAAAAATATCAATGGGAAGCTGTCTTATGATGAATATTTAAACCAAAATCAGACAGAATATAGAAAAGAAATTAATTTTAAGGAGGTCAGATAGAATTATTGTCCATTATTGTCCAGACCAGACAACAATACAGCACATATTGCTGCAGCATAAAATGTAATAATCTATGCATGAATAGGGAAAATAATTAAATACAATTCTCTGTCCTTGGAATAATTACAACACTAACCAGTGTCTGTATATTTATTTTGAAATATAGTGATAAGGGTTGGGTGATATATAGAAAAAAGCATACTGAATAATGAAACATTCATAAAATTACCACAATTTATCAATACAAACATTTAAGTGTGGCCCAGTCATTTTATGCTATTGCTTAATAATCTGGGCTTACTTTTAATAAAGAAATACTCCCATGGTGTCTGCACAGACAGAGGGAGAGCCATCATTATATCAAGCCATATGTCTATCAATCAATAGATATCATTATTGAATTGTCGCCCAGCCCTAATAGTGATAAATACAAAGAAGATGGGGGTGTAGTCGACTATCAAAAGTTGCTGGCACACTGCCAAAAAGCAGTGCAGCTAGTTGTTAGGCAACAAGGCAGAAATGTCATAAAATGCAACAAAAAGAATGTATAAACGGGAGAATAGATTATCTGTAATCACTGTAAAGTTAGTCGTCAGATTCTAATGTTCTTGTAAGTTAGTGCTTTCATATTTTCTCTTATGTTCTGTAATATTAAATAGTATAGAACAAAGGCAAATAACCAACTGGAATATCAAACTGTAGTAAAAATTGGCTCTGTGATACTCTTGTTTCTTTCAGAAGAGGTTTCTTATGGGTTCTTTTCATGTGAAAAAACTGAAGCACTGAGAAATACTGCACAATTAACACTGCTCAATATGCCAGAAGTCTCATATTTGAAATTAATTTCAGAGTTTGAGTTGCACTCACTCAAAAGAAAAACAGTGGGTGTAAACAAGATGGAGGAGCACTCATACCTTGGCAGCGTGGGCACTCTATTGCACCAATAAAGGTTTGTCTCTGAGGTTAAGAGTGTTGAGAGGCTAAGAATGTTTTCAGCCAACACGAATAAGCTGGGCTGAGGTTACTATTTGTGAGAAAAATAAGATCAAGCACTAGAATGAATTGGAGAAAATATGGAATGGCACACAAAGAAGTAGGAAAAGCAGAGGTTTCTAAGTTAAATATTTGAAGTACTGGTGGAAACTCAATTCCAGGACACACTAATAAAGATAAAATGTAAATGTATGACAACAAACAGTTCAGTAATTTCTCTCTATCCATATGCATATAATTGCTGCATATGGCACCCTTTCATGATACGAGGAAGTGGAGGGTGGCAAGTTTTGTTTTTTTATATTGCCTAAAGACAATTATTTACTTATTAACACCGTTATGTATACAGAGCATTTGTGGTCATGGTAAAACATAAAAGTTATTTGGTAAATAAAGTTTGTAGTCCTTCATTACTCCTGCAGAGCTTTTAAATATGCTCTTAACCTTCTGTGATTGGATAGGATGCAGCTATTAATCTACGAAGCTGAACACCTTGAAAACCTCAGAAGATGCACAAGGATTTACAATCTTTTTAGCTTCAAGATGCTTTCAGAAAATGAGGCAGCATTGCTGGGGTGCCGCATATAGTTCAGAAATGCAATGGCCAGAAAGTGTGTGTGTTGGGGGGGGGCTCTCTTTAAACTTTTGTGGAGTAAGTGTAGTTTGTTTGCGCCACAGGGGGGCAATATAATTCAAAACACAAAGCAGCTAACTTTTGCTTATGGGATTACAGTTTCTCATTTCTCATTTCTCAAATTGAACAGTTTCTCTCAGATTAACCTCAGCTTTCACTGATGAGAAGGGGTGTGAGAAGGGGTGTGTGAAGCATTAGTTGCAATAACTCATGGGCAGATCTAGAAAAATATTTATGAGGTGGCGAGCAGGGCCGTGCAAAGACCTTTGGAGGGACAGGTGCTCAAAGTTAAAAGGGGGCACATTCAACAGGGGCATGAGAGACCATACAACGCATCTCTTGAGAATGAATTACAATTGATAAACTACAATCTGAAATGAAATCTAAAAATATACTTTAGCCACAAGTTTGCTTCATAAACTGCCCTTAATTATTATTCCTAGTACTAATAAAGTAAGTATATTGAAATAATGTGTCTAATCACCTTACACAGCATGTGGTTAGCTGGCTGTTATAACTTATATGAGGTGTGAGTCACACACACTGTCACATTACAACAATGTGCACAACAAATACTGCTGCAAAAACCCACTCAACCAGGCTGTCGGTTGATGAAGTTATAAAGTACTCCAGTGACTGTCTCAGTCACTGGAGTACATATATGTATGTATGTATGTATGTATGTATGTATGTATGTATGTATGTATGTATGTATGACTGAAGGAAAAGACCTTTATTGATCAGAATAGAAAAAAAGATGTGGTGCTGGGGAAAAGGCTGAAGATGAGCTTGGCAGAGGAGAAGTTGTGAGGAGCAGGACATGGAATGAGCAGGTTTAGGGAAGAATCCAGGGATCCAGATCTGAGGAGCAGGGTCCAGGTCTGAACAGAGCTGCCAATACGGGATAAGAGGCTGGGGGGGTTTCTGTGACATCAGGTCTGTGTCTGGGAATAAACACAGTCCCAACAGTCTTGTGCCATATAAGTAAGAAGACTGATGATGGCTGCAGTAACAGTTAAAGGTTTATATACATTAGGATTGCAACAATTGTCTGGAGTTTTTGGGTTATTAAGCCTTGAATTTTACAGATGCATTTTTAAAAACGTAGAACATAACATCAACCATTTAACAAACAATATGCACTTTTTAAAATTTTAACTTTAATATTAGACTAGTATTTTCTGTCTTTTAGTGTTGATTTACTGTGTATTTACTTTACATAACCAGGTTACCCTGCTACTCTAAATCAATTTTTTCCAAATTTGGATCAATAAAGTAAATCTATCAGTGCATCGATCTATTTATGTAACACAACACAACAAAGTAAAACTAGCAGGAGTAATCTGTTCAGTTTCACTTTGAAAGCAGTTATCAGACACTATACACAGCTACGCTGTAAGTTAGTACTGTAGAGCTGTTACTCAACACAGCTTCAGATAGTCACCAGTCTTCTCCAGGGTTAGAAAACCACACAGATATATCCGTGGGTCGTTGTCTGGATAAGCCCTTTTTTTATCTTTTCTTCTTCTGAACTTCTCCTCTGTGAATGTTCTTCAACCACTTCACCTTTTCCATTATACAGAAGATTAACTGTTTCTCCCCTCCTCCTTCCCCTTGACCTGTGAATGCAATGTTTTGGTGACTGCTGAAATTCAGAGCCCAGGCTGTGGACTGAAACGCACTTAAGGATCAACTTGCAGATAGTGAGGAGAGATTTGATGAATTTGACAAAAATTATGTTCTCTCATGCTGCATTCACTCCAGTTGCACAGAGACTCATGCTCGTAAATGTCAAATTGGTCATAACTTTTCTTTGAATAGGTTCCTGCCAAGTGGGGTGGCAGCAGGGGTAGCAAGGCTGTAATTTAGGGTGGCATTTGCCACCCTATGCCACCCCGGTACACCAGCCCATGCAACCAATGATAAGTTGCTTCTCCATGTCTGGATGTGCATGAATGATTTACAGCACCGTGTATGTTGTATGTTCAGTTCTAGTATGTACTGCAGTTTACAGTTGTGCACAGCTCTACCCAAATTAAGTCTGTTTGTTGTAAATAAGAGTGTATTTTCTTCTTTTGCACAACGCTATGAACAAATTAGAATTGCAAAGAGCACATGCAGTAAAAATTTGAAACATACGCATTCAGTGTCTTATACTCAGTTACCTCACTAAATACAGAAATGTGCAACTTTAATGTAGTTTTCAAATGGCTCTGTAAATTTAAATAGTGCTGTCTTGAATATTTTCAGGTAGTGCCACCAAGATCTAACATTTTTGCATTGGAAACCAGACTGAAATGAAAACATATCAAAGCCATTTGACTATGTTCATAAACAATGGTGTCCTAACTTTTCATTTTGATAAAACTGATATTTTCATTGACGTGAATAAATTAATGAACTATTAATTTAGAGCAAGTTATCAAATAGATTTTCCCAGTTTGTACTAATTGTTTTGAGAAATGCATTAACTGTTGTGCAAATGTAAGAAATGCACCAAAACAACTGAAAATTCTGTAAAATTTATGCAAGCTTTGTTCAGTTACCTTAAAACTATGAATTTACAGGACAGTAACACTTCCGCAGTAATAGCAAGTGGACAAAAGGAATGTTAACATTCTCCTCGAGTTGAAGCAGCCATGCTGCAAATCCATATTTAATGATGAATAAAAAAAAAAAAAACATGCTTTACATTATCATTCATAGCCTACAATAGGCTAAACTTTAGGAGCACCTAAATTGCCTTAGATGAAAGAAAAAGATCTTGGCATTGTATTTAACAACAAACCTTCAATT
>JANJYQ010106242.1:5506-24495 GCA_024605255.1 Rastrelliger kanagurta | reverse complement strand
GAAAACCACAAGGTTAACACAATTTAGCTTGAAAATTTACTTTCCATTGTGAAAATAGTTCCAAATTAAATTTTCTATTTATCAACTAATATTTGCAGCTGTGGGTATTTGATATTTACTAGAACTATGAGTGGCTCCATTCATAATGAAATTTGCCTCCTTAGCCTCCATCATTGCTTATTTGCCTCTGCAAAACAATTTATGTAATTTTGGAGTTCATACTTGATTTTTAACTCAATTATCTGCAGATTGAGTTTGAATTTTGTCATTACATGCAGATATCTGACATGTTTTAAAATCTCTCAAGATGCCTTTAGGCTTTGAATAAATTCAATCCATAGTGATGATTCCTTCCATCATAATAAGTCTATCAGATTTATGTTATTATCAGTAATATAATACAGTCACATTAGACATCACAGTTTGAAGTGGTGATATTTCAGCTGTGGTTTNGTTTTAAAATCTCTCAAGATGCCTTTAGGCTTTGAATAAATTCAATCCATAGTGATGATTCCTGTTATCAGATTTATGTTATTATCAGTAATATAATACAGTCACATTAGACATCACAGTTTGAAGTGGTGATATTTCAGCTGTGGTTATAGGAAATGGTTTTTAATCTTTGGAGATAACATGTTTGCTATGTTATTGGCCTTTAAAAAAATATGAACATCTCAGACTCACTGATAGCATCTTAATATAATGAGATAATTAGGGTACGTCGCACTGAGAAGAAAACATATCTCGAGGTAATGAATGAAATGTTTAAGTTGTGATCTGCAGATAACAGACCACCCTTGTATTCTGCAGATAGCAGCTGAAAGTGAACTTCATGTACTGATGGCTTTAAATGGAAAAGGAAGATTAGCCAAAGGTCGTCTCTGAATGCGTCTATAGTCAGCTCAGGCTTGAGGTTGTGAACTCCTTATCTAAAAGTCTGAGGGTGAACATGAACACTTTTTTTCAGAGAAGTGGTACATGGTACAGTGGTATCTGTAATTATTTAAAAGGTTATTAGAAGATAAGGATGCTGATATTCTAAATATTTTCTGTAGTCAACAAATCCTAAGAAAATACCATAACCAAATTCTTGACTTAGCAGAAAGCTACGATAATTTAACAAATTAGCGCTTCAAGAACTCCTCACATCAGCCAATGTTTGTCCCTAAAGGTGATTAAGTCAGAATGGTACTAGCATCATTATTGTCAGTAGCCAATAGCATGTGAATCGTTCCCTTCTCTACCATCCATCACATATGATGGGAATGCCGCAGCAGTTTAAGTTGTGTCAGTTTGGCATCAAGCATATCTCCTTCAGTGTGATCTCCACCTTTTGCTAGATACAGACGTCAGATTGCAGAGTGAACTGACATTTGTGCCCTTGCACAGAATTATAGTCAAATATGATTTTTCAATTACTGAAACTTTGGCCACTGCTCCACTTTGCGGTAAAAGTATTTATTTTTTTTGCTAGTTTAAGAAGGAATCTTAACTGCACTGTAAGTTTGTTTATTAAAGCACTAAGCTGATATCCTCCGATAACAATCGGAGGAGTAAGTCCAGGAGAAACCTTTCAAAGGTTCCCAAACATTTTCATTCTCTGTTCTATGAAAGTCAAAGTGGTTTGTTTGCCTTTTTAAATTCAAGAATTTTTTTCCTGAGGCAACAATTAGTTTTAAGTGTTAGGCCTGTGTGGAACCTGATAGCAGCGGGCTTTCATTATAATTAGCAGGCATCCAGGCTTTGAAAATGGAAATGGGCAGTTTCTATTTCATGCCAGTTTGTCTGATTGGAGTGACTTTACAAATTGCCCCTGAAAAGAGAAGTTCTTCAGAGGTTCGGCTCAGTGTTGAAGAAACAGAGTTTTTCTTTATGTACTTATAGTTTTTATCATGCAGAAAAGCTCTTGTCTTTATTTGTTTCATCTATCTTAGTTTATTGTTCTTTTTTGTAGTGGATAACATTTACAATTATTTTGAAACAATGGCATGTAAGTAGACTTCAAGCTGGACAGGAAGTACAAAGCCATTACAATACGACACAACTGTATACAGCAGAATGTAATAAATGGGAATTATACAAATATTTAATGGTACATTGAAGGCAACTGTGGGAGACAGAGCTAGGCCATAGTTTCCATTACTACTCAAATGAGACATTTACTACTGTAACTATTATTTTTATTATTGATTCTGCAGTGCTTTGTCTAATAGTTTTGCCCACTAAATGTTTGATAGTATTTAAGCTTTGTCCACAATTTTCCCAAAAAAATGTCTTAAAATAATTTTCCCTGACAAACAGTCTAAAACCCAAAAATGTTTAAAGATATTACTCTATTGTGAGCACAGGTGCAGCCGGGTAAATACTCTATTTTCAGCTCTGAAAACTTTTTTCTGCTGGAAGTACAAGTGGATGTTTGTTCATATTAGCAGTCAACCAATTGATCAGAATATTTTTTTATCTTACAAATTATACAGTCTAACGTGCACGGAGCAGTTTACCGTACACAGACACACAGATGATCACAACAATGTCAGAAAAATTAAACATTCAAATACGTGATTACACTTAACCAGAGTTGATGGTGACACTGCCCCGCATGTGTGCAATATGTTGTGTGCACATGAGAGTGACTTAGCACAGTTGGCTTTCCTCATTAAAGGGTCTGTGCATGGTCCTACGTACAGTAGCTACAACATCACTAATAGTACTTTTACAGCTTATTTGTAAAAGTGTATTGCAGTACAGACATAAAATGCTTACGTGAGTATTTAATAAATGCTTTTTTAAGTTGAGAAATTTTGTGCATCATTTGTTGTTGTTAAAGTTTTATATTTTATCAGATTAAGGGGGAAAAAATTACAAAATATCGTCCCAAAAAATCTGCATCATATATTGGCTGTCGGCAAACTCAGATTTCTGAATATCAGCATTGGCCATAGATAGACATCCTCTCAATATCCCCTTAGCTTTTGAATAAATTCAACCAATTGTAATGTTTCCTTCGAACATAATCCTGTCAGTAATGTTCTGTTATATTATCAGTAATATAAAAGAGTCACATTAGATGTTGCAGCTTGAAGTGCTATTTCCGCTGTAAAAATAGGAAATAGTGTTTCTTCGTATGAGATAACATGTTAACATGATAACAGACTCACTGATAGTATCTTAATATAATGAGATAATCAGTGTATGTGTCGCTGAGAAGAAAACAGGAGATAATGAAGTGTTTAAGTTGTGATCTGCAGATAACAGACCACCCTTGTATTCTGTAGATACCAGCTGAAAGTGAACTTCATGCTTTAAATGGAAAAGGAAGATTAGGTCGTCAAAGGTTGTCTCTGAACACGTCTATAGTCAGCTCAGGCTTAAGGTTGTGGACTCCTTATCTAAAAGTCTGAGGGTGAACATGAACACTTTTTTCAGAGAAGTGGTGCAAGTTAATGAGAAAACATTTGTAACTATTTAAAAGATTATTATAATGTGTTTTTTTGTTATTGTCAACAAATCTAAACTAAAACAGCTGGGCACTGTAGCAAAAATGACTCACAGCAGGAAGTGATATATTTGTTGGGGACTATTTTCACCAAGGGATTATTGCATGTTTGGTGTTAGTGAGTATTTACAGCATCAGGATTAATGTAAATAAACTACAGTACTTATGTTCAGTGTAATAAAGCAACATGTCATCGTGTCAGTGCAATGATGTGGTCTACTGATGTGTTAAAGTCTGATCATTCCATTGTTGGTTTTTGCCTTTTCATGAGTTGTGTTGACAACAGGATAAAAGTGCAGATTCATAATTTATATGATTTTCTGTGTGGTCCCCCACTGTAGGCCAATCAGACGCTCCTCCTGTTGCTATCTGCACTGCATGAGAAACACTGAATGAAAAACACAAGGCTAAAAATACCAACATCATCTCAAGTACTGGCAGGGCTTGGGAAAGAGGCACTAATCAAACCCAGCGCTCGAACATCATGGTGGGAAATCACCAAACTAAACCAAACACGGACCAAACTCGATTTGGCTGCATCTGGTGAAGCTGTTTACTCTATCAGATACTGGCAAGCAACATATGATCATTTAGAGGTTATCATAATTTACCCTAGAAGGCTTTTTGGCTTGTAAAATATTGAAAGTAGCAGACCAGTTTTGAGTTAAACTAAACCGCTGTGTCCTGAAAGCAATAAAGGTCAGATTTTTGCTCTGCCAAACTGACCGCTTCTCTCTGGATGAACCAAACCACGACTGATTTTAGAAACACTGCATGTCACTGTGATCCCGCAAACCTTTGAACCCAGTTTTCATTTTTGGATCACACAATGAAAGTTTTGTTTGACACTGAAGTCGGATGCTCCTTGTAGTTTGAAGTTATATTCAAACATTCTTTGACGCCAGCTTGAGGCTGCTGTCACTGTCTTTACTTTTTACTTTTACTATGCCTGAGAAACGTCTGTAAGGACAAAGTGAGAGCAAGGCCTCAAACTTCAGTTTCAAACACAGGAGCCTTTTTTTTTTTCAAAACCATCGCTGAACACAACTCACCTCTGTTCCCCAGACTAATAATGGGACAAATGTTGTGTTAAGCACTGAAGTACCTGTGGAAAAGTACCCCTGCCCTATGAAGTCATGTTAGGTTGAATGAGGCAGCATTACTGTTATGTTATGTTCTCATTGCAGCCACACAAACTGAAATGTCAACAGTCAAAACTTTTGTTTTATTCCCTTTTATAATGGTTTGTGATTCCTGTCTTTTTTATCTCTAGTTACTTTTTAATACAGCATATGCTCCTCTATTGTGTTCATGTTCATCAGTTGAAAATTGCCTGTCTTAAAACAGAGACTGAACTGAGGGGCTGCATAAGGCCAGTATAAGGTAGATAGATCTTAAATAATGCAAGCCACATGTTCCAATTCAAAAATTAAAAATATAGATCTGGGAACGTGTGTAATATGCGCTCTTTACTGAGCAAATGACGCAGATCAATGAAACTCCAAACACAAAGAAGTAAAATAATGAAATGATAAACCGAAGGGACAGAATAAATGTAATAATATAACAGACAGGCAATAAAGGCCAAATTTTATGAAAAGGGTCTCCTCTTCAGTTTGGATAAATCATCGAGAAGATCGTCTCAGAGTCGACTGCATGGCATTTATGTTCAATTAACTTTCGTTATGCCTGGTAGACATCAAATTGTATCTCAGTGCAGCAGCAGGAGTACCAATCAGCCCGAATTGGAAAAGGTAACTGAATTAGTGCATTATGGAAACTGAATTAGAGTCCACAAACTTGTATTTTCCACATAAGCAGGAGGGAGTGTGAGCAGATTCATGGTGATGAAGGTGTGTTCACAGGATTTGCAGGAGCTTTGGGAAACATTTCAAAGTGTTTCACAAGACCACCATCCACTACCTTGTCATTACCCCGACCCTCTCCATCAAAGAGATGCTGAACTAGTGTAATTTCCAGCAGTGAAGGAAATAACACGATAATAGACACATATTTCAGTTGTTTCTGGGCAGAAAACAGCAACAGCTGACATCTGGCCTTGTTCTGTAGTTATGCGAATCAAACATCTGGAGGCTCCAGTTGCTACTGTTGTGAAGGAGACAAATGGGTCACAGTCTCCTCTTAAATACAAATATGGGGACCAGATATCTAGGTCAATTTAGCTGTGTTTTAGAAATGTTAGACATTGTTTGCTTGGCTAGAAAGTAGAAAGACATTAAGTGATCAGATAAAAAGGAAATGAGTTAAGATGGAAAATCAGTCAGGAGAAAAAAGGCTGTTCACGTTTGAGCCAAATGTGTTTTTTAGAATTCAGCCTCTACAAAAGTTTAGTTTGTCGTGTTGGAAAAACAGGCCTGGAGAGTTTGTGTCTCACCACAGATTGAAAACAAGGTGTGTTTGGTCCAAAATGCAACGTGACATCAGAGCTGGAAACTGGCTTAATTGGGGAAAACTCGATTTGAGAGCCCTGCTTTGTTTCAGGGAGGGGCACCTAGCCGTCAGGCATGAGACTTCCTTAGCCGCCTGACTGGATGCTGCTGAGATACAAACCGTGTGCAGTTTGAAACTCTGAAAGCTGTAAACTATTCCCAATTCATTGTTCCCGAAAAGAAACATATAATGTTGCTATTCCAAGTATTCATTCATGTCCCGCCAGGTTTTGGGTTCTGTGGTTATCCATGTATGAATCAGTTGGGAAAATGGCATGGTTGCTTTTCAATGAGCCTCAAGATTCAGAGTTTTTATTGGATCCCTTCTTCATCTTTAAAGATGAAATCTGTTCCAAAATAGATTTTACAATTGTAAGACTCATCATTTTAATATTTCTAAAGCTGCTGTCTCATAAGTGCAAAATTCCCCCTTTGTGTTTACTCGGTCAGCGTTTGTTTTATTTGAGTTGCAGCGAGAGACAGAATCACAAAACAGGAACTTTAAATCGGAAGATCCCCACATGGTTTGACTAACTCAGAATGCTGAGCACTTCATTTATTGTAGCTGAACTTTATAATGTAGTTTTGATCTCCTTATGGCCAATTTAGAAGGAACAACTACAGTGACCGATAATGCTCTCAGTGGTCTATACACATGTGGCCTGAAAGTATTGCTAGACCAGACTAGTGAACTTGACACTTAAAGCATATTCAGCTCAATAAATGTATAATTAACGAGGCTACAGGGATTCTGTGGGACATCCTTGTTTATTTTAACTATTTATTCATGCCAGTAGAAGTTCAGCCAGCATAAAATAAACAAAGTTGTTTTGTGGTGATTTATAGTCTTTTTCCTATTGATAAAAATGATAAATTACTAAAAAATACTAAATAAAAACAAGAAGTGTAACTCTTCTTTTTTTTTAAAAGAGTAGGAAAATACTGGAAAAATACTGAGTGAGATCTACACTCCCTCAAGATGCTGAAAAAACACTTCTTGCGGATTTTCTGGGTTGTGATTAAAGGCTTTTTGGATACTTAAGTGATCATAATATGTGTCCAGACGTTTCCTCATCTCTGATTCATGAGGATTAAGGATAGAGACCTCATCTTCCAAAATATCTACCTATTACTTCCATGAAGAACATGACAGAAAAAAAGGTTGACAATAGATGTGATTGACACAAGAGTACAGTTTGATTACATGTTATTCTAAGTTGGCTGACAGAAGTTGTTTAAGTTCTTTAACGGATGTGAAACAGTTTTCCTGGTCTTGGCAAGGCTGTTTTGTTACTATTCATTAATTAAAGCGAAACAAACTGATGAATTCAAGCAAAATGGTCATCAGTAGAAGACGGTGGGACAGGTTGAAGACAGCCCTAATTATCTTATCTGGGAACTCCTCTATTTGAATATCACAGACAGAGACAGAGGCTTAAAGTGGGATTTTCCCTTTTAAAGGATGTTAGTTGATGTCAGCATCGATTGATCCTTTTTAACCTTTTATGTGAAGCTTCGTGTCAGACTGTGAGTTTGACCAGCTGCTTCTCAACAGCTTCAGATCCATCGTGGGAGCAGTGAGCACTCTGCTGTCAGACAACTTCTCTTCATCTTCTAACTCAGCGTTAGACTTCCCTAGCAACTTTATTGAATTCACTCATGACATTTTGAACCTGGACACAGTTGGGAGAGGGTGGGGAGCTGGCATGGAGAGAAACAACGAGGCCTCACAAAACTTTTCAAAAACAGCATCGCCACCAAAGAGGCATAATGCCTCATTGTGGAGGCTGAATGTGCTGGATTGTTTGTTGGAGAATCTGGAAGGAAGAGGGAGGGGAGGCAGGACGCATGTGATGTTTGAAGTCAACCTGATTGTGGTAAAATTCTTTTTTTTTCTGTATACAGTGGGACACAAGATGTCAGCGATGTGACGCCAGTCTGCAATTTATGTTAAAGGGATGGGAGAGAGGAAATGGTGACTGATGGCAAAATACTGTAAATAGAAAGAGGTGAGGGTGTTAAAGTGTGTGTGTTCGTGTGTGTGTGTATGTGTGTGCCTTGGTGTACACAAATCACTTGAGCCCTCGCCAATAATGATAACACGTTATCTAACCTCAGTGTGATGCATCATGTGATGCCGGCCTCGGTGCTGTTGTTGGCTGCTTGATGGTGTGTGTGTGTGTGTGTGTGTGTGTGTGTGTTTGTGTCACACTGGCTCTATTTGTTCAGCTCTCAGTTTTTGCTTGTCTTCTCCTCGGTGTTTTCCTGCTGCCTTCAGGAAGCAGCTTTCAGGACGGCCTGATGGGTTTCCTGGCAGGACCTGCCCCCATCCTCCTCCTCTCACTCCCCCACAGTTCCTACTGGGAGACAATGGGAGGTCTACCACAGGGGCATGTAGGGGTGCATGTGTGTGAGTGTATGTGTGTGTTGTGATGAGGGGGATTTATTGGGGGAGTAGTGGGCTTCCCTTCAGGAAACTGCAGATTTATCCCAGCAGCAGAGAGGCCCTCCTGAGTGCATGTTTGTGTCTATTAGGCCTAAATGTCCACACAAGGATAAAGACATTAAAGAAATCTCCTCAGTATGAAGACAATTTAGCAGCTCTTCGCCTCTACAAGGGATTAAATTCAGGATTAGTAGTTGGTTTAAATTTAAAATGAACGGATGGGAGATGAAAATTGCTGATGCTGTTTCCTCTGTTGGAAAACAACACATGGACAGATTCAGAGTTCACTCTTGACCTTGGAAAAGAGGTTTAAGGTCTATTTAGTAGCTTTTCAGCCATATCACATGATTTTCATCAGCAGATGGGGATCAGTTTGCTCAGCTGTCATGTAAATATAGATGTTCATATTTCATATTTTCTCAGCACATCTCTTCCATCTTGGCTTAAAAGTTGAGGTTCAGAGTTTTTGACTTTGGAAATGAGAAAACTGTCTCACCCCAAGGTCCCTTTAGCAGCTGTCTTTTACTGATGAAGATCATGTGATATAACAGCTACAAAAGAATAACTTAAGAGCTACGTCTTTTAATTAAACAAATTGGAAAGATGGAACAAGACAACAGTTAAAAATTGATTTTGTTGTAAAGACTAATCAGTTCATCGTTGCAGCTCTGAAGTTGTGACGACCATATCTGGAAAAATAACTGTGGGACAAGGTCTGAGTTTTGGGTTCAGACTGGAATTATAATTGGTGTAAATGCTTCTGTCAGGAGACTGGAAATAAAACCAGCAAAAGTCCTCACATGTATCGTAATTCAAGTGCTTCCATGGGCATGTGTGGTATGCATATGAGGGTGGAGGCCTGAATCTGTGTTCTCTTTCTATGTGAGTGTGGCTCTATGTGTGTCCAGATTTCTGAATGGGGTTTTCTCATGTAAAGCAGTCAGATAGTAACAGTTGCTGTCAGTGAGAGGATGTTGCCTTTCACTCCCTCCCCTCCTTGTCAGTCAGATTTTGTCTCTCTTTCTCTTTCTCTTGCTGGCTTCCCTTGCCGGGAAAAGGGTGGCAGTGGAGCTGAGGTCACTGTTTCAAAACATGGCCCTGAGCCTCAAACCAGCACAATATTTCCTCTTCAGTAAAAAGGACTGAATGCAGGACAACCCAATGTTCCCTCCTTCATTAATAACTCGTCCGCGAGTCTGCTCTGACACGACATCGGACTTCTCCACTCGTCACATGTTCCTACTCGGCCTGAGAGGAAAAACTGTATCCATCAAAAATCACAGCAGTTTCCATTTTTCCAGGAAACACTTTGTCACTGAGATACTAATCCATCCATCCTCTTTGTAGAGAGAGTGTTGCTCCTTTAGATCTACTTGCTATAACCCAGTGCCAACATCATTGAATCCTAGATGACAAACATGCAGTGCTGTGTTTTGAATATAAAGTAAGCTGCTCATTTGTTTCCAGTTCTGACGGTGTTAAAAGCCTGATCCAACTGTTACTAAAGTGGTTTATCAGTATACATCAGTGACATTAAGCATCATTCATCATTAAATGGTGCTTTTTTAACTTGGTGGAAAAAGTGCTTTCAAATTTGCTATATATGGACAGGAGGAGCTGTGGATTGAGCCGTCAACACTGCTAATGGATGGCCTGCTCTACCTCATGAACTACAGCTGCCCCACAGTTTCATTCCTGTTGGTAGTGATGATGTTTTACTTAGGCAGAAACATTCACAACTCAGGAACCTAACCCGCATTTGGACTGCAGGAACCAGGGATTAAATTTAGTTTCTAGATGAAAGTTCCAGGTGTTTAAAAACAAAAAAAAGCCCCTGCTTAGGATGTAAACAAGGAAGTACTGGGTGTGACTAACTGATAAAGGACGAGGGTTAGACATTTTGTCAATGTTAAGTTGGCTGCTGACTAGTTTTTAAAAAAAGAGATAAAGTAAGTAAACAATCCAAGAGCACAAAATAAGAGTGAATGAAAGTGAAACAGTAGTGAGGAGAGATGATAAAGTGCTTAATTTGCCGATAAGTTCATCGTAGTTGTGCACTGTGTGTTTCCTTTAGGTTCATTCACTACATTTAATTCAAATTACAGAATGTTAAGTGGATGAAAAGTGCTACATGGTAATGTGTAGAAATGGATACAGCACAAGAAATACAAAAACCAGCAGTCATGATCAGGCAGGTTTTACTTCACCCAAAGTTATTTAGAAGAGAAAACAAAAATGTACAATAAAATAATTTAACAAACTGTTGTTGTAAACATCTGTCATAGATTACAGGTTTTCTGGTTTAACTTAGTTTTTCAGTGCAGATGAAAATTATTAACAACATTTTGCTGTGGTGTTTTAAATATTCAAATAAAATAGCTTTGATAATGTGGACAAACTGTTCTTAACAATATATTTGCTACTAATTAAAAAGAAAATTGCATTATGATTCAAAGAAAAGCACATTTTACCCAAGGAAACATTCACTAATTACTCAACTTTCAACTTTTTACATGTTAAAAAAAAACCTCACAAGTAGCTCCAAATTACATCTGTCTTTCCAGGAAACTTCTTGGAAATTACCAGGAAAGGATTAAATATTCTATCCCATGAATTAAACATAGAGCTGTCTTGGATCAAGTTGGAAAACAAGACAAAACAACCATTTGTATGTGGTATTGTCTTATCACATATACGTGAAGTGGGAATGTTTATTGGTTGCAGCTGCATAGTGTGAGAATGATTCTGTGACTTTACTCACTTCAAGGTGCCTGTAACATAATAAAATGCAAGCGCAGTTTTGGGTGTGAATAGCTACCATTACGATTGCCATGTTGCATTAAAAGTGTATCAAGAATGTTGCGTTAACCCAATTTGTCACCATGGAAATACAGACATGTGACATCAGTCTAGAGAACAATGCAGTACATCTGTTCACAATAGAGCCCAGTTAGGTGTTTACTAAATTAAGGTGGTATGCACTCAGTAAGTTGTTGCTGTGAACATTGTCTTTGTCTCATTTTGTGGGATCATATGACTGTTTGTGCGTGGATTCATACATATGAGTAAATCAAATTTTTGAATATTTTTGTGAATATGAATAGTGTTTTCTTATTTGGTGTTTATCCGTTTTGTGTGGATATTTTTATAATTGTGATCCTGGCATGCATGTGAGTTTTCACTTGTAACTTATAGTGTTGGCACTCACGTGTGTATATAGGCTGGTGTGTGTGTGTGTGTGTGTGTGTGTGTGTGTGTGTGTGTGTGTGTGTGTGTTTGAGACACTCGACAGCCTGGCTCTCAGCTGGTAAGGGCTCGGGGTGTCGAGGGAAGGAATGCAGCTTCTCCCTGTAGTCTGTAATTTGCTGTCTGTCATCAAATCAGAGAGAAAAACAGCAACACTTGAGAGGCGCTGAGGGAAGTGAGTGTGAGAGAAGTTGGGGATGAGAAAGAAGAGGGTGAGAGTCATGTGAGGAGAAGAGGGTAAAAATGAAGAATGGTGAGGAGCAGGTAAAAAAAAAGTAGGAAAGATGAGAAATTTAAGGCGATACAGGCTGCAAACAATGGACTGCAACAAAAGCAAGTGAAAGAGTAGAAAACAAGACTATATGTCAGGGAAAGAGGAATAACAAGTACAATGACATGTTATGAGCCAAACTATAGATGACGATTTAGAACATAAACTGTAAATATGAGTAATGGGTGTGCTGTTCATGTTGTTGTTTTAACTAATGAACTATTCAACACACTGTGCAGTTTAATTTTATGAATAATGCTCCTACTTCTAGTGAAATTCACTGTAGTGCCTTTGACAGCAGCCATCTTTTTGTCTGCAGTGTTTTTTTTTTTGCATGTCTGTTTTTCCATCTTTGCTGTGGATGGTGGGTTAGTGAATAATTGTATCTTTCAAACAGTCTGAGAAAGGTTTATGATATAATAACAGTTTCAGTATCGTCAGTCTGGAGCTATTAAAACCAACAATTCATCCTTCAGACAATAATATTTGTATATGGACACATTTGTGGTGAAAACAACGTTGTCTGGGTAAAATGATGCCCCCTGAACTCTGGTAGAAAAACCTGTTGTTAAAATTCTGTCTACAAACGTGAAATGGTAAAACTTCCATCATCTGTATGTTTCTATTCATACAGGATGAAAAACATATGCTTGGCTTTCCTTGTGAGGTCAAATTTGGTGTCACTATCAAAAAAATGAATTACATAGTTCCTTGGATGGAGTCATTAATGTTGATGTTTAGGACAAATGACGACCTGCTGTATTTTTTTGTGCGCCAGTAATGATGATGATGATGATGATATCACAGTTAAATCGCACCAGAAATACATGAGCTTGTTTTTGTTCGCACATACTTTGTTGTCACCGATACAAATCATAGCAGTGCTGTATTATAACTGCACTCAGGCCTTATAAAAACACAGATTTCACCACACTGGGACTGAAACTATTCAAGGATTTTACAAAAAAATCAATTGAATCCAACCCAGCTGAGGATAATGTGGTCAAAGAACAAAAGACAAATAAAACATAACAGACAAGGAGGTAAAGCTAAATAGAGGTCAGACTAATTTTAACTACAACCAGGCTGGATAACTAAAACTGCCCATTAAACAAACCACCTGTGGGTCATGTGACTTGTTTATAAGCTCTAGTTAGGTTATAATTTGTCCTTGTTTTCCTAAACAAACCAATTATAAAAACTTAAAAGTATGGTCAACTATTTCTTTCGTTTGGACCAAAGTGAACCCATCAAGGTGAGTTCACTCCCTTGAAAACCTTTTAGCATTTGTATAACTTGTGTGTGATTGGTCAAGGTGAGGGGCATTATGTTTACTATGGTCTGTCCTGAGAGGTGAAGCTGACAAAGACTGAGAAGAAACAGAGCCGTAACTGATAAGGAGATACTATGCAGAAATGCTCTTATCAGTTTGTTTTTTTCTTTCCATTGAGGACTGCATATTCTAATTAACCCATTGCCAATTACAGATAATATTTTAATTTGTGATAATTAGTGTTTTTTCTGTTTGGTTTGTAGTCTCTGACAATAAAGTATCTGTCTGCAGTAGTTTGAGCTGACAGATGATATGTGTGTGTGTGTGTTTATAGGTTATCAGTAGTCAGTCAGCTAGAAGGACGACTGGCGTGTTGCAACAGCATGTGGTAGGAATGTGCCCGAGGCTGCTGGAAAACACATCTGTGTGTGTGTGTGTGTATGAAACAAAATGAATGACAGCATGTAAGAGAGGTTGTGTGTGGGGGTGCAAGTTACTGTATATGAGACTGTATGTGTTTTCTCTTATTTCAAAGACAGAAGGTTTATGTATCTACATGTGCTGCACATATTGTACAGAAGAAACTGACATTTATAGGAAGACTAGTTTTACATTTAAAACCCGCTGGTCTTATACAACCCACATAAACAGCATCCCCTATAATTTACTTTGTAAATCCACACACCTGAGATAATTATTGGTGCAGGTGGACGCATAACCTGTTACGGGTAACATCACTGTCCTATAGTCCACAACTGCTAGCCTGACTCTATCCGTAGCTGGAGAGACTGAAGTTTCAAGTAACAAATAAAATGACTGAATACACTCCAGATTCACTAAAATTCTACACAGATGGGTGACAAAAGAAAATAAAACTGCTATCAGGTTGCACAGTACGATTTAAGGCCATTTAGGCTGCTCTGACAGCTTAAAAGCTCCTGTAAGAGATTCTTCAAGTCTCTGGCACTCTACTAGAGGGATGAACTTCCTTCTAAGACATATTCGCTTACTAATGTTGTGTTGAGATTTGATCGCTGTATGATTCATGCAATTTTAAACCTCATTAAACTATTTGCGTAGCCCAGTATGGAAGCATCTCCATTTCATGCTCAGTCATGTTTGTCAACGCATTTAATTCAATTTGATACCCAACAGTGTGCCATTGCATTGTAATAATGTGCTCTGAATGTCAAGTTTGCACTTTTCTTATGGTTTTTCACTTTTTCACAGGGCTGTGTGGAGCAGGGAGGAGGGAACCAGCCTAATCTCCAGCTGCATGAATCATTCACTCAGCGGCTGAGAGAGGTAAACTTTTCCTCCACACACTAAAACAAACTGCTTTGTTACTATCTTTGGGTGTGATGTTTAAACATTCATTGTTGTGTTTTACAGAAGCAATCGATCAAATTGTATTTTCTACTGTTGATATAACAACAGATATCCTACAAGTGTTCCATTTGTGCACAGTTTTCCATTTTCAGCAAGGAACACATTAATTAGGCTTTTTTTTAAATGCACCTCAGGAAGTATTCTATATTATTTGTACGTTAAGAACAACCAGGAAATAAGAAATTATAGCTACTGCTATAAGCTAAGCTCCCAACCTCTGATGAAAACTATAATGAAAAACAAAACACTAATGGACATTTCAAGTCCCAAAACAATATTATCCAATTTGATCAGCTGACCAGTTTGCACTTCTGTTTTACACTTTTCTCATACGTGTCTGAATCAACACTGACTTCCCAGTGAAGCAGTACGTATGGCAGGTTGTTGCAGTCTTGTGCAGAGATGGATTCTGCAGTTTTCCAGTAGAGTTGCATGCTGTTGTTAATGGAGCAGCTATCTTGTGGTTTTTGGACACTGTTCAGCTCTTTCTTGTTGGCTTGTTCTGAGGTGTTTTCCCTGGCTTCTATCTGCACTGTGTGCCAGAAATGTCTACATGCTCACGTAGTCGCACTTCAGACATGTATCCTCACCCTTGAAGGCTTGTACTGCAACTGTTCTTTACAGTCATTGAGATCTAAGGAGGTCAAAAGCTTAACAGTACAACACACACAAAAAGCTCAGGTATGGATGATGTCAGGCTCAGTGTCCTTCAACACCTCTTAAGAGGAAAAGCAAACAACAGATCCATTTAACAAAACCTCTTTATCTCTAAAAGAAAGGAATTTGCCGTCCTTTGGATTCAGTCACAGGCTGTCACAAGCGCTAACGAGCCATAAGAAAACACATAAACTTCTTCCGGCCTTTTTGAAAGTTTACAGTTCCTATAAAGATACATGTACGTGCGCCATTAAAGTAAGAACATGGAGACATTTTAGTTTTTTATAAGGTATACAGAGTTTAAAGATGTTTAATACTGACAAAATGTGTTGATAGCCCATATGTAAAGCATGTATTGTTTGTAATATATTAATAATTATGTAGAACTAAATCAAATTGTGACACTTTATAACAAGTCAGATGGATGCCAACTTTTTTTTGTTTACAATATAAATAACTGACCTCTGGCAGTATTTTAGAAATTGCATCCCTTTATCTCACTAGTTGTTGTGTCTAAGTACATTCGTGATAAATGTATTCATGTCACTGTATGTTTTCTTTAGCCAGGTGTTGATTTGAAGCTGTGTGTGCGGCAACGTCCCAGTCATAAAAAATGACTCAGTCTGTGCAAGTTAACCCAAAATTGCCTGGTAAGAAAGATGTTCTTATAAAGATTATGTCACTGTTTGTTGTTGTTGTTTTAATTACTATTTTTACCTCCCATTTTTTCTTTCATTAAATTTCTTTTGTGAGTATGAAACTGTGGATATTTTGGCTGCTCTATTGGTGTTGTTCCTTCAGTAGTTATCTAGTTGTCACAATAAATCATACAACTTGTTTTTAATCTGCACCAGGTTGGTGGAGTTTACCACAGTGATTTATTCAGATGTTAGAAACAAGAAGAAAGAAACAAAAGATATATGAAATCTTTTTGGTTGCTTTCATGCTGCTTATACTGTAAACACTACGCAGACACCTACACTTGCTTTAATATAACAGAAAATATTGAAACTATTAAGTAATTTGACTATATTGGGTATATTATATCAACACTAGCAAAAGATGTTTTAGTATAAACCAAACAAAGTGGTTGGTTGATATTTCAACATTTATATTCTAATGTACATACTCTATATTACAATATTCAGCAATTTTACTACTATTTTATGAAACAGTACATCTTAATATGGCCTTCTCTGCTCTGCTGTATCAGTAGGACTAATTAAGCACCACCACTTGTCCCTGCAGATCTTGGCTCTCCATTCCTCTACTCTAGCCAGGAAGAGGCCAACCAGCCAGCCTCCTACTCCGTCCAAACACCGTATGGTTTCCAGCTTGATCTTGACTTCCTCAAATATGTAGAAGAGATAGAGAGTGGACACAACCTCCGCCGTGCACCAGTTTCCTCCCGCCGCTCTGGACGGGGGCTCAAACTCTCCCAGAGGAGTCCTAGTGTTGGGGGTCGCACCAGTGGTTGGACCTCCACAGAGTCTCTTGCATCCCCAGCAAGTGAGGATGGCAGAGCTCCTCCTCCGCCGCCACCACGCAACCGGCTTGGGTCAGCACCGTGTGAAGGGCTCTCTATTTCCCCCGTGACCGTCCTCAATGCTCCTCCATTGTCTGCCGGAGCCAAAGTGCCACCCCCTCCACCACAGCGCAACCCCCGAGTTGAGCGGACTTTACTTGAAACCAGTCTGCGGTTACAGCAGGAACAGAGCCACCAGCACCAGAATGGTGGGCGATTCCAACTTGGAGATCCTCCCAAGAAGCTTGGGACCTCTCCATCAAGTCAGCCACTACAGAGTAACTGGACTAAACCCAGTCCTCAGACCTCTGGGCGCAGCACTCCAGCTACTGGCACCACAGTGACTCCAATCCCACCCAACCAGCTGCAGACAGTCAGGGAGCAGATGGCTACAGCCTTAAAGCAGCTGAAGGAGATGGAAGAACGGGTAAAAGGTGTTCCTGCACTTGAGAAAGAAGTGGCCAAGCTTCGTGCTGAGAAAGACATGCTTTTGTTGGCACTGCAGGAGAAAAAAACAGCCATGGAGGCAGCACAGCAGCAGAAACAGTCTACAGAGTCCTCCACCCAAACCGCAGAGACCCTTCAAACTGACCCCAGTATCCAGAGTCGATTAACTTCACCAACCTCACCTGGTCACAAAGGCCTTGGAAAATCTGGGGAACTGAAAAAGCTAGCTGAGAAATTTGAGGGGAAGGAGGAGAAAGCTGCAGAGCGTTCAACTAAAATTTTATTAAAAACTCTGGAGAAAGCTTCAGTTGTTGAGAAGAAATCAGTGGCAGTTGGGGATGATATGCCAATGGACTCTGTTGTTTTCTACCACAGCCATGGTGTGAAAGATGCTTCTGAGGGCACCAAGGTGAATGTTTGTGAGAAAAGTACAGGAACAGAAGCCACACTGGTTCATGAGGCAGGAATACAAACCAAAGTGGAGACAGAGGAGGCTGAGGTTTGGGTTATGGAGTCACTACTTGGGCTGACCTCCGAGACACAGCGGGAGATTGACACCTTACAGGACACCATAAAATTCCAGCAAGAGTCTATTGTGGCTCTAGAGGACCGACTGAGTGTTGCAGACAAAGACTTGGGAATTCTCAGAGCCCAAATTGAGGAGAAAACATCCAAAGTCACATTTGAAAAGGGTGTTCTCGCCAAACCAGACATGACAGATGCCCAGGTAGAGACATCGACTTCTGTATTAAAGCATGCTGCAGTTTCATGCTGTCCCGAGGTGAACGATGCATGCGTAGGAGATGTCTTAACAGCAGATCAGATTGAACAAGGAACTCAAACTGATACTGCAGTGACACCAGCAGAACCAGTTCCTGTTGCTGTAGTTAGCATTGGTTGCCAATGGGAAAATTTGTTTGAAGAAAAAACTGAAGAGCAGAAAGTTACAGTGCTAAAGAAGAGACAGTTGACCATTGCTGAATACAAGGTCTCTCCAGCAGAAGAAGTGGTCAGTGCGGCTGAGAAGAAAGAGGGAGACCAAGGAGAGACAACAGCTACCAGCACCACTAAGACAGGTGTGTGACACAGTAACTGCCAATTCATGACAGAACCAAATACTTTACTTTCATAAGGTCAGCCAGTAGACCTTGACGTTAATTGTCTTGTTAAATTATATTTAGTGGGTATAAATTTGAAATGTACTTTCAGTACTTCCACTTAGGATGATAATTTCCAGATTTTTAGGCAATTTAAGGAATTTCAAAACACGTTGGGAAATATGATGTATATTAATTCTTAGTAGAGCTGCTTAAATTATAATTGATGGCATAGTCCTCTGGTGATAAAGTCTGAGAAATCATGTTTACATCATGCCTGTGGTATGTCTTCTTTGTTTGAACTGTTGTTTGATTCATCTGCTTCCTGTATGGCAATAGGTATGCTGAAATCAATCATGAAGAGGAAGGATGGGAGTAACTTGGGTGAAAATCGTAGCGCTGGCAAGAAGAGCCTGCAGTTTGTAGGCATTCTAAATGGAGGGTAGGTAACATGAAACTTAATTTTATTTTTTACCATAGTAAAAATAAAATGACGGGCGGCAGATGGTCTAGAACAGGGGTGTCAAACATGCAGCCCGCGGGCCAGAACCAGTCCGCCAAAGGGTCCAATCCGGCCAACTGGATAACTTTGCAAAGTATGAAAATTGCAGAATACTAAGTTCTTCTTCTGCTTCCTGTGGGCATCATTATATCAGTATCTCTTACCAGGGTAACTCCAAACAAGACTTTGT
>JANJYQ010106241.1:545-16737 GCA_024605255.1 Rastrelliger kanagurta | reverse complement strand
ACACAGCCTAATAAAAATGTGGCAAAGGCTTAGCAACAAATAGGCTCTGCATTTCATATTCATGAATTCACAAACTCTAAGCCTATCAGCTCAGGCAACAAAGGCAATCCTCTCTCCTGTTCCCCCTGACTCACTCACCTTCCTGCAGGTACATGACAGCCTGTGAGTAGTTTTGCAGTGCATGATGTGTTCTCCCCAGGCTGCCATAGGCCAATGTCTTGGCAGCCAAGTCATTAGTCTGAGCCGCCACACTTAGGTGCTGTTCTTGGAAGACAACTGCCCGCTCGTAGTTTCCTAGCGACTCGTAGGTAAGGCCTAAGTTTCCGTAGGCCCGGGCCTGGCGTGTGGGGCTTCCCGCTTCCTCTGCAATCTCCAGATCACTTTGATGGCATCGCAGGGCTGTCTCATATTCTCCCATAGCTTGGTATACAGCACCCAAGCCACAGCTGGCATCTCCCTCCAGTAGTCTGTCCTGGGTGTCACGGGCAATAGCCAGCTGACGCTCCAGACAGGAGATGGCCTGCTCGTAATTGCCCAGCTGACTGTGAAGTGCACCCAGTTCGCCATAAGCCTGAGCCTTGCCTCCACACTCCCCAAGCTCATGAGCCACAACTAGCCGCTTCTCAAAACACACCAGCGACTGCTGTAGGTTTCCCATGGCCCTGCAGGTAGAGACAGAAAACCAATGAGCATCAAATTGAAGCAGATTAGCAGTGAGATAACATCTGAGAACAAGTAAAAAAATAACAGCCATTTCTGGTCAAACTGAATAAATACTGAGAGTCTCTGTCCACAGCATTCTAAATAAATGCATTAATTACTGTATTTACCTCATATCTACATTAAAATATATTGTTCATTCATACAGATATATATCTATTCAGCAAACAACATAGGACAAAATGAGAAGTACTTATTGCAATATCACTTCCATTTGAAAAGCTCCATGTAATTTCAATATGGGTATGAATAAAACACAAGTTTAGGTGTCCAACAAAATGATGATAGTTAGTGATGTGGACAGACTAAAGTGGATGTGGAAGACTGTATGAAAAATTTCTGAGCCCTAATATGAAATTTAAATTTAGGTAGTGTTTGATGGATACTGCTGTGTTGGGTCATCAGTTGAAGCAGCCCAGCTTCCAGCTTCCAGCTTATGTGTTGATGGCGTGGCACTCATCCCTTCTCAACATTTCATAGCCTTCAAACTGATTTTATTCATATTTTCAGGCACATCAACAATTGTCGAATCCCGTTCAAATGGAGCATTAAAAGAATAAAAGTCCTCAGCTTAATTAATGTTGTGTGATAATGTATGTGCGCGACTAAGAGCTGTTGGAAGACGAAAAGGGTTTGTGTGTGATGTCTATTATTCCACTCTGAACTCATGCATGGCTAATACTTCTGTGTGTGATTGCTGTGATGCCATGCTGATGATGCACAATAAAAGAAAATCATCTCTGAAATGAGGATTTCAGCAAGCCTTTCGTGTTTTATTTTGCAGTGTAGCCTCCTAGGATGCTCTCGGCTCTTTTGACGCATAAATGGGAAATCGAAGGGAAAACAGACATGAGATGTAAGCGGTTGCCTCGAAATAACTGTACTTCCCCCCAGTTTCAGACGTCTGCGTGCAAAAGCTTCTTTGCATACAGATAAGGCCGGGGCCACTAGGCTGCTGCTGAGACAGCTAGCATCAGGCTCAGATACAAGCCTTGCTCACCCGCAAGGTGTCTCTAAACTACGGTGGTCCTTGATAGGAAGTGCAAGAAGAAAAAAATCATATGCAAAGTAGGATTACTGTGATTATTAGTAACAACCAGTCAAGACAATTATCCACTGCTGCAAAAACTGATAATTGCAAACTGCATGATACAAAAAACGGAAAAGCATTCTTCTAGCAGAGTCAAACAGAGTATTTGAAATAATATTCCTTTCATTTGTAGCAGACTCACCTGTGTCCATTGCCTAAGCCTCTGTAGGCCTTCTCCTGGTCCTGCATGCGGTTGAGGCTCTGGGCCACTGACAGATACTGGTCATAGTACTTGATGGCTTCCTCAAAGTCTCCCAGAGCCTCATAACAGTCTCCCAGGTTTCCATAGGCCCTACCCCTGTCCATTACTGCCTCGTTACCACTCAGCTGCTGTAAAGTGGCCAGCTGCTGCTCCAGATAACCAATAGCTTCCTCCATCACCCCCACATTCATTTTGGTGATGCCCATATTTCCATACACTTGAGCCTCCACAACAGGATCCTTTAGTCTCCGCCCCAGCTCCAATTGCTCTTCGTAGCTCTTGAAGGCCATAGCGTATTTCCCCAGGGCCATGTAGACTGCTGCCAAGTGACCATGGGCTTTGCACTCTCCTGGCACATCACCCAGCTCTTGATATACCTCTAGCTCCTGGGTGTGGTAGCCTAGAGCTTTGTCATATTTCTGCACAAGCCTGTAGGTGGCCCCAAGGGCGGCATAGGCACAAGCCTCCATCCTACGCTCCTTAACCTGAAAGAAAACAATTAAGTTCCATTAACTGCATCAAAATTACATTCAACGAAACATTTCCCATTTACATAACAAACTGTTCTAGTATGCATTTAATTTTAATTACAAAATTTGTGTATTAGAAAATGTATGTGGCCATACCTGGTGAGCTAAGGCCAGTTGTTGCTCGTAAAATTGAATGGCTCCAGCCACATCCTTTTTACAGACAAATATGTCCCCCAGGTTCCCAAGAGCCCTGAAGCGAGCCTGTGCATTGTTCAGGGACTGGGCCAGTGAAAGCAGATATTTTTGACACTCCTCTGCCTTAGCAAAGTCTCCCAGGGCCTTGAATGCCAGACCAAGGTTACAGTATGCCTTGGCCTGACTCAGTTTGTCATGGAGGTCCTTGGCCAGAGCCAAGTCCTGCTCATAGTATTTGACGGCATCCTGGTAGTTGCCCAAGCAGTAATGGGCATAACCAAGATTGTGACAAACTTTCCCCTCACTCTCCATGTCTTGGAGGTCAGGGGACAAGCGGAGGTACTGCTCATAGTAGGGCACAGCCTGAGGGAATTCTCCTCGAGAGCAGTGGAAGTTGCCAAGGTTGCCCAGAGCCCGAGCCTCGCTCTGGACATCTCTGAGCTCACGAGCAATGTTGAGGTGGTTCTGGTAATGCTGCAGAGCGCGGTCATGGGCTCCTAGGGCTTGGTAAGCCACAGCCAGGTTGCCATGTGTGGAGGCCTGCGATGCACGGTCATTGACCTCCATGGAAATCTGCAGCTCTTGGCGGTGGTAGCGGACAGCCTGGTCAAAAGCCCCTAGGGCATTGTAGGCATTACCCATGTTTCCATAGGCCCGGCCCTGAGCAGCATAGTCATTCAGCTCCTGAGCAATGGCCAGGTGTGTTTTGTGGAGTTTCAGTGCAGTCTCATAGTCCCCCTTCATCTGGTGGATGATGCCTGTGGAGAGAAGAGAGAGAGAGAGGAGGATGAAGTTAAAGACCCATTCAGGGGAAAATTGTAATTGAGTAAAATTCAAGTGCCTCGTCAGCTTTTCATGTACAAAACAAGTCATTTGGTTGCTAAAATATGTTCTCTGAGCCATCTGTTCTCTGCTTACACTACACACTCAACCACAGAATTATGGTCATTAAAATGTAGTGCAATCAAACAAAGTTATTATAACACGAAAATAGAATCTTTTTGATTGTCTAAGCTGTCTTTGATGATTGTGTATTAGAGGGATTTTACCAAAATCAACAACTTTTCCACAGGGTTGGAAATGCTTATGAGAGAACAAGAAAGCAAGACAGAGGAAGTTAAAGTGGGGGAGAGTGTGAAGAGCTGATGGAAAGCTCAGCAAATATCTTGAGAAAAATTAGATACGTGTGGAGAAACGATAAATAATGGAGAAGCCAGTGCATTGAACGTATTATCTCTGATAAAATACCATACTATGAGAAATAATGGCTTTACCCCACAGCCAGACAGCCATCTGGCACACACACATACATAAGCACAACATCCAAACAAATGTGCCCCCACCCACATGCTCATACACCCTGACAAATACATGGCAGAGAGTAAAGAGACATCACAGCCTATCTACCGTAACTCTCCTCCTTCTCTTTGAGACACAACTAATCTCAAGATTTCTCCTTCTGCATTGTCGCCAAGCTTTCAATGATAATAATTGCTCTGATAATATTCAAGCTCAATGAGACAGAAGATCGGGTGGTTGCAGGCTGGTAGATGAAGAGCTGCTGCAAGGCAAAAAACTCAGTTCTTCATCCACCATACAACCTGGTCATCATGGCTTTGCAGCATCAGCATGGAGACTAATGGGCTACTAGGATGGGGGCCACAGATAGGACACCAGGGATGGAAACGGTTCTGGAGCCAGAGTGGGTGGGAACCAGGGAAGGAGAGAGGCTTTGTGGCTTGTGGTGAGTATGTGATGGTGCCGCCGGGATTAGTTACCGCCATGTGTGTTTTCCCATTTATTTCATCCGAGACCTGCCACATTATGGGCCTGAACACAGGCTACATAAACAGTGGGATTGAAACTAAACAGACGGCTTGAACGACGGCAGAAGTTATACAGTAAATGTGGACATGCATTCAGATTTTGGTTCAGTTAAAAAGGAGCACATGAGGCCAGTTAGAACAGAAAAAATCATTGATGCAACTACAGTACAGACCTCTGGGCTGCATAATGATTTGACACATTATCAGGTATGTCAATTTACACTCACAGTGCTACATACTTTTATAGGTTTCACATGGGTGTGAAATTTGCTTTTAATACAAGTTTGAGCATCACATATAATTTCCAATAAATTAAGTCTAAATGAAGCAATTAGCTTCAAACTAAACCTGGCTCAATTGCTTGTCTGAAAATTAAACCAAAAAAATCAAACAGCTTTTTTTCTGCAGGCAGATTGGATTTTGCTGAAAAACACATAATCAAAGATTCTTTGCCTGCTTAATTCAGACCATGATTCAGCATGCTGCAGAGACCAACTGACAAATCACACCTGATTTGTTGTTTGTTTGCTTGCTTGTGTTCTCAGGTTGAAGTGATACAAACTGAACTGACCTTGTAATCATCAGGTCACAACCCTGAGGAATTGGTATGCTAGGCAATAGGGATAGCTCTAAGTAAAACACAGAGAGAAACAGTGCTGAAAAATAATACAGAAGAAGTTCAGACAGAACTGAACTGAAGACACAATGTGGTACTTTGGACTGTGTACAGTACAAATATAGTAACGTGTCTTTTTCTTGAGCCAAAATGAGTGGTGCTTACTACTGGTATGAACTTGTCTACACCTTAGACAAAACCATAAGCCTTGCCTTTCCTGGGAGTTTTTCCTAAGTGAGGAATGCATGTTAAGATGCACAGCAAGCTGGCTGGAAGAGCACTGACAGCTCTCGCCACAAAGGCACTCCCAAGGTTATGCTTTCCCCAGTGGAGCTGATGTTACTGAGGATATAATGCCTACTGATGTATTACTAGCAAACATGTTCCATGCTGCAGGCTAAAAATGGATCTGGGGCTCCGCAATAGGATGGAGGGTCAAGGGAGACAGCCGGGACATAAACTGGGGGTGCATGGCTAGGTTTGAGGTTGGGCTTCGAAGCGGTAGCCAAAATTGCCATTAGCCTTAGGCTATGCCTGGAGCCACACTTAAGGCAAGAAAATATTTTCTGTGCCCCCCTCCCCATATGGTAAGAGGATTATGGAACCCTCTGGGAATAGTATCCAGCAGGATAGTAAGGAAAACTATACCAAACAAGCTGGTAAACACTGCTGCAACACAAAAATTGGGCTTCAAGCTAAAGTGGTCCCTGTGGCATATTGCCCAAATCAAAAAACACAATGTCAGTCTTGATAATCAATTAAACCTCAATTTTTTTAACAGCACTGCAAGTCTTTGATGCATATCAAATGCACTTGACTGTAATATATTTAATAAAATGACTTAATTATTTCTGTTTTGTGCTCTGCTTGAGACAAAGATTGTACAAAACCAGGATAAAGCACAACATATCATTCAAATACTTTTATAAAGAGCTCTATCCATCCGGAGCTCTATCCATCCTTCCATAACCAAAGATATTAAGCGCATGGCAATGTGTTGTCACTTTCCATTACACAGCTGGCTGTACATAGAGGGATATGCTGCTATGATGACTTTGAGGGATGGTGTCATGTTCCGAGTAAATCACTGCCATTCTTTCAAGAGTTATGGAGGTCCAGAGTGCTGTGCCTACAGTGACCTAAGAGGATTTTAACAACAATGGTGCTGCTGCCTCTGGTCTGGGGTGATACCAGTGATATCGAAATAAAGATGACATTCTGAAATACTGATTTGAGTGTGAATATTTAAGAATGAGGTCAACATTATAATTCACATCCATGTTCAAAAACCCAGAGCAAGATGCTGTACTTGTAGCGCTTGTGGAAATGTTGATGCCTATTCAGGTTTCAGCTCAAGGACATTGGCATGTGTGAAATATCAAAGTGCAGAGTCGATTTCTTAAGGAAATTCCAATGAGACTGGGGAAATTTTCATCCAGCCCCAACTAGCATATGAAGCTTGGTGTGTCAGAATACCTTTTACAATATCTAGATAATGTGGTTGCTGTGAAAGTATTCACAAAGCTTCTTGAACCAACTTTTGTTGAAAGAAACAAGTTGAAGGTTATTAGTAATGGTGGCTATGTCTCTGACTGAACAAGGCTGCATTATGTTTTTTTAAGTGATGAATAAATAATAGAACATATTGGAAAATAATAATTGTCAGGAGAAGCACAAGTAGGACATCCCTTTTGTTCTATTTTTTAATCATACACACCATATACACTGGTGGATGTGCTGATCTGTGGGGGGAAGTAGTGAGCTGAGCAGACACTACATCCTCCTGGGGTCTTGCAGCAGTAGGGAAGGGGCGGAGCTGGGATCTGAGCTTAAGGTACCAAATCCTTACTCGCAGACACAGACATCTCCTACAGTCTGACTGAAGATAAAAAAAGGACAGGGTATGGATAGATGGATGCATGCTGACTGGGTGGTCTGCCAACAAAAACACACAGAGTGCTACACCCCTCCGCCTGCAGCACCAGCTGAGCTGCTTCCTCTTCGCTCGTACTGACCCTCAACCCTGCTTCAGCTCTCCAAACCAACTGTCGCTGTACTGTCCGCACGCATGACATCTGATTCCTCCTACCACTTAAAATCAACAATGTTCTGTCTTCAGCACTGAACAATCATCTTTCCCTTTGGGGACAGATCACATTTCATGCTGAATTTGCAGATGTACTAAAAAAAACACAGTTACTTAATACAAAAGAATGCTGCAGCTCTTTTGTTTCATTTAATAACTCCGCAGTGAGAAGAATAACAAACTGCAACTTCACATCGGTTTATGCACAAGGACTACAAAAGTGTTGTTTTGCAGGGTCTGTAGTCCAGTTTCTACCATAGTCCTGTGTGATGGGATTGAAGGGGGCCATGCAAGGGGAAGCAAGAAGCATCTGCTACTTTTCCACAAACAGAAATTTGGGGCTTTAAGCTAGTAAAGATCTCTCCGGGAGAGTCATATAAAACTAGCATCCCAATGATCCCTCCATCACTCCACCAGCTATTCTCCATCTATTATAGTCGCCTCCTCTCTTCTCCTGCAGGTCTGCTAATATTTACTCAAGGTATTTACATGGTCATTACTGGAGAGTTGAAGATTTCACCCATGCCAGATAAATGCACTTCTTTATGTATTTGCTGGGCTCTTTCTCTCTAACAGTGTTCTTTCATTCATCCTGTCTGGACCATTAGGCTCGCTAAATTCCTCTGTAAATTCAGCACTATCCTGCTCCCTTTCCTGGCCAGACTAATAATATATCTACAATCACTGCTGTTTTCAAAGGCTTAGGTACCAAACTGAATAATCTCTATTCTTTAGTGTTCCAGGCAAGTTTGGTCCCTGAGTGTGGTTTGTCTCTACAGTGTGAAAACTGTAACATTATTGGATTTATGTTTACTGTATGCAACCATTTTTGTTGTTATGTTGATGGTAAAATGGTGATGCAGTAGTAGTAAAATCATACCACCATCACATATGTTATGGTGTTGAGGAAATTGATACTGTAAGTGTGTTCTGTTGTAATCAGGTGATGAATAGTTCTCAATCTCAGGGTCAGTGTTACTACATTTCAGCACGACTGCCAACATATACAGCTTACTAAAAATCATTACGCTTTATCTACTGATGTGACACTGTTATCGACTGATATGTTGTTATAAAACCCGGAGATCAGATGTCTGGAGGAAACTGATTTCCAGAGTTGATTTTCTGGAATGTAGACTCTTAGCACTTATTCTCACGTGACCTAAATGGAAAAAAGCTGCATGTGTGTACGTGTTAGCAAAAAAAAAAAAAAAAGGTCTGAAACTAATTCAATACAGAAGTTATATCCTGCTTTTTTTTCTTTTTTTTTTGAGACACCAAAGAGCAAATGACAAGATATGAATGCGCAACATTGCAGTGTACGTATTCTGATTCTGAGCTGTGAATTCTTCTTCCTGTTGTTTTTTTCCCTCTTTCTGATGCTTTTGTTTTTGTGCACATCAGCAGATAGCACTCTCTGGGGATGCTGGATAAAAAGAAGAAAAAAAAAATGCTTAATTAGGATTTTTACCTCCAGCCATTCTAACTGATCCAGTCGACATTTCGTGTGACTTCTCTTAGACATAACACCCAAACAAAGAAGTGTGAAGTGTGAGAATGGAAAAGCAAGGACTAGACCAGGATAAAACACAAACGCTTTCCAAACAAACTTATTTAAAGTCTCTTTGAAGTGAAATGCAAGGGAAAATAATACAATTTAGATTCTGTTTCATGAATACCAGAAATGTGAACTACATGGGAACCCTCCACTTCAGTCCTCTCTCGGATATTAAATATTGCTGACTAGGGGGTAAGTTAGCCAATTAATGAATAATAAATGGGGCTGGAAAGCAACATTTTCATATCCTTTATAGGTCAGAGTGTGCTGAGCCAGGGCTGTTGGTACCGCTGGGCATCATGGTTAGATATTAAAGCATGGCGATCTCTATACAACTGTACCTCAGGGGCATGTCAGTTGCTGCTCCTCCCACACTACACGCAACATTAACGACAAGCTGAGAGGGCATAATAAAAGTTTGTTCCTTTCTCGTTTCGGCAACTTCTCCTTCCCATCTCTCGCACAGTTCTTTCGCTTTTATCACTGCTCGTTAATCTTCACTCGATCATCCTTCCCCTCTTTGTGCATAGCGTAAAAGTGGCATTTTCTTTCTTTCTTTCTTTTTTTTTTTTTTTGAAGTCTGAAACAACATCCTGTTAGTTTTAGTCCGTATCTTCTTATGCTAAGCGTGCTTGTGGGCACTGATGACGGAATAACAACGCACGCTCGGCTGCCTCAAACAAAAACAACAACAACAACAACAACAATGGGGCAATTACAGACTGGTGCTTCACAACCTATACTTCATTCTCTGTTATCTTCATTATTCAGCTCCTCTTGAATCAGCTATTAAAGGTAATTAAGCGATTCATCAAGTCAGTTTCAATTACTGGGAGCTTGACAGCTGCAGATTACAATCAGTGGGGGTGAAGAGAGAGACGGAAAGAGTGAAAGAGAAAAGTTTAAAAAAAAAAAATTCAAAGAAAATAGACAAGAAGTACCAACAGATCAGCTACACTGACACCCAGCAAGCTCCCCTGGGTGTTACTGTATCCTCATGATGGTCCGACTTGTCTTGGCTGTCTCCATGGAGCAACAGGCTTCACCCTCTTCCACTCGCTTGTTTAGCTGCTGCTCTATCACCAGCCAGAGGTCTTTTGACACTGCATCAACTACACTATCATTACTCTGTCATGTACTGGAAGATCTGTAATGTTGCAACTAATAATGAATGAGGCCACTGTGGACGACGTAATGGCAATCATACTACAGACAGGAATAAATTTGCTGCCTGACATACTGCATGGCGCTCACTTTGTAATAAAGCTCACATGTACTGTAGCATCATAAAATGTTCTCACTGGAGCGCCTAATTTATGACAAGCAGCCACTGACTCAGTTTTAAAATCAGGTGTGCAATGTAGCTAAGAGCAAACCCAGGATGTGCGCGGCCATTAGGCTGGTCAAACGACGACTTCAAATTTATGTTTGGCTGATTAACTCCACTCTCTGCTTGCACACTTTTACACCTTACGTTAAAGAATAATTCATCTGGGAGGAGCTATTATGCCTCTTAGTTGTCCATTAGAGTCAGGTTTACTACTGTCTTGATGGCTATCATAAGTCACCCAGCGCAGGTTGTAATTGCTGGACTAAATATGGCAAAATTGGTCATACCATTTATCTCATGGGGGTATTGAATATCCGAAGGGGCGCCTTTATCCCTGAGGTTACTTTCATTATATTAGAAAGCTTCACAAGGTTATCTTGCAATAATTTCATTTTTAACATGATTTGGCTGGAAATGTCTCTATTATAAAATGGGACAATGATTACATTTTAAGCTCTAATCAAATGACCTGATCATATATTTAATTGCAACCTCTCTCATTTTTATTTATCTCCAGACCACTTCTCATTCCAGTCCGAGGCAGTGTGAAGGTGATGGCAGAGTACATAAATGTGGGAAGGGTTCCCATGAAAAATTATACATTTTTATGGGTTTTATTTATACTCCGACAGTGTGTGTTATATGTTTGTATTCCATCACTGTAGAACTCTGTATGCTCACAAATTACTGTTGGCTCCTAACACCACACTCACTGTGCTGTTCCCCCAACACTCCATTACCGTACACGTTTACATAATCTGCTGGGCACTATTCACTGTAGACTCTTAAATACTACGGGTAAAAACAACTTCGCATAAAATAGTGATGATACAGTGGAATAGTGGCAGCCTCTGCTTAAAAGCAACAAATACAATCAGGTCCTATTAAACACAAATATCACTGAAAATGGTAAGTAAACAGCTCATTTGAATGAGGGCAAACAAAAGGAATGTAGCCAGCAGCTCAATGAAAACACAAGCAGGAAATGGAAGCTTTCATATTGTATCCCAAAAACAAGAAAACGCCACAGGCAGGACTATACATTTGTAGCATAATAAAGCTAAGAACACACAGACAGTATTGTTATTGATTACTTTGCTCATTCTGACTTCTTTCTTATAATCTCTCATTTCAGAAGATTATGTCAACTGCTGTGGCAATAACTCACATAAATTAATCAGTAAACAAATCATCCAAAATTATATTACTACCAGGTGCTTCCCCATCTCCGAAGAAGACACACAGCAGACTCATCATGTGCGCTTCTGGGCTTAAACTTTCACATTGCTCTTTAGTGCAGTGGACAAAGAGGAACTTCACGGGAAGACAAACTGTAGAGTATATTCACTAGATACTGTATGAGCTATAAGTGCATTTTCATTCATGATGTACAGTGACAGACGATAATTCAAGCTGATTTGTGACACTGATCAACTATGACGAGAACCCTCACACCTAAATCAGTCAAAATTCAAACTAGTGCTCACTACTCAAACTTTCTTTCTCCTGATAATTTTGACTAATAGTGACAATTAGTATTATCTAAATTAAGCAGACTCACCTTATCCAACAATTTTAATGCTAGCATTGTATCTGCAATCAGTACAATTTAACTTTGGAAGTACTTGTTGTTTTGAGTGAGAGCTGATCATTTAAGGTTAGAATAGAGCACAGGAGAAAATGACTTTTGTTATTTCATTCACTTTTCATTAAGGGACTATTTTACCGCTGAGTAAACTGAGCAACCCTGAAAAACACATTATATTCAATGCACAACAATAACAGTGCAGAAAAATTAACTGTACAATGTACCCAATTATTAAACTCAGTACTTGCAGGAAGTTTAAAAATGAAAATTTATATGGAATTTGTGTATATTGTAAATATTTTTCTTCTTTACAATTCTTTTTAGGAACTTTTGATATACTGCCATACATGTATATATGTATTCGGACTTCAGGCTTCTATCAGTGTCTGTCAGTATTTTGTATACATACCCAGATTAGAGGAGGCCCTTCCTTCTGCGGCCCTGTCCTTCAAGCCCTCAGCAATTGA
This sequence comes from Rastrelliger kanagurta, assembly GCA_024605255.1. Classification (NCBI taxonomy): domain Eukaryota; kingdom Metazoa; phylum Chordata; class Actinopteri; order Scombriformes; family Scombridae; genus Rastrelliger; species Rastrelliger kanagurta. Next base: position 4,589 of record JANJYQ010106241.1, on the reverse strand, counting down.
CAGCTGCTGTTCATGGTACTGCTTGGCCCTCTCCAAGTCCTGCATGCAGCGGGCAGCATGACCCAGTCCTGCATAGGCTCTCATCTCAATGGACTTTTCCTCCAGCTCCTGGGCGAGCTCCAGAACATGAGTATGGTAGGACATGGCCTTGTCAAAGTTGCGGTGGTAGTGATAGGCACTGCCAAGGTTACTATATGCTCGAGCCTCCTCTCGTTTATTTTCCAGGGCTTTGGCAATGCCCAGGTGCTGCTCGTGGCATTGGACAGCATTTTCAAAGTCTCCCATAGCGATGTAGACAGCTCCCATGTTTCCAAGCTCTCGAGCCTCAGATAGCTGATCCTTGGACTGCTTGGCCAGCAGGACACACTGCTTGTGGCTGGCCAGGGCGTTTGGATAGTCTCCTATGGCTGTGTATACATGGCCTAAGCTGCTAAGGGCCATTGAAGCAGCCTAAGGATAGAGAAAGAGATAGACAGCATGTAAGAAAAAAAGGTGATACACTTTAGGCAAATGAAAAAAAAATCTCAAAATCAGCCCATTAATTATACCCACATCCCTTCAACTGTGAGTCATTTTGTTGCCTTTGTATCAAATATCCCCCACCCACACTTAAACATCCCTTTAGCCAGTAATACTTTACATACAGTGGAGAAAACAAAATATATCAAAATTCCCAAATCTCTTAGGGGGTTTACTGCTCAGAGTCCAAACAACAACAAAAAAAAACTGATTTGATTTCGTCTTTGCTGGGAAAGGAGGGGGGTAAAGTGTGATGCAGATCAGCGCAGCAGCAGGCTTGCTTTAAAGCCGTCAGTTTGCCCATTGCAATCCTGCTTCATGGCGTGCCACCATCAACGGAACAAAGACAGTGCTAATCAGGCGGGTGAGAAGAGGGGCTTTAGCTTCACACCAGAGCTGTGGGGGGCCAACTGGCTGACTGACTGACTGCTGGCAAGACCTCTCAAGCTAAAAACATAGAGAAAAACATTCTGTACATTCTCATCGACAGCATCTCCCATTTTCTCAAGCGCTGTCCACCTGTGAAACAAGAACTACAGAGTACACTGGGTACAAGTGCAAAAGGAGAAGTTTGGCAGTAAAATGGAGAGATTTCAAAAAATGCAGTCTTGACCTCCTATGTGACACATTTACTGCAGGCTTATTAACTGTTTATACAGAGGGTAAACAGCTGGGAATTGGGGTCAGCTGTCTGTGTGTGAACAGATGTTCAATTAATCATGCAGGACCAGCTAATAAAGCATCTCCTTCCTAAGGTCCCACTCTCCCTCCTCCAGCCAGGGAGGGGGTTGGATAGAGGCCAGCAAAGGGGAAAGACACCCTGACAGTGAAGGCCACAGTACTGTCCATCTCGTCCAGTTTGCAGCCTCAGCACCAGGGATGTCCTGGGTCATGTGGGGGGAATTTAGACTTGGCAACTGTTAGGTCAAAGTAAGCAAAGACTAAAGTTTCTGCTCTAAGATGTTTACAAAATCACTTTTAATACCCGTATGTTACAAAACCGGCCATTAATCTATGCACTGGGCCTTGGAGGAGGCATGAGTGCCACCATCTTGAATTCCAAATTTGCATAGATATTATTCCACACTCACATCAAGATGTAATTTGAAGAACTGTGCCTGCAGAACACAGGAGATATTTTTACCTTGCTCGAGTACCACATAATGAAAATATTGAGCCCTCTGAATAAATGAAAAGCAAAGCACATTGTTCAGGAAAAAAAATCAATACAACAGAACACTCCCAAAGACGCTTATAAAGACAAACACTTTTCTTTCTTTCATGCATCCTTTTTCTAAACGCACATATACACCCCACCTAGCTATCTTTCCTTCATTTCACATAGCTGCTGATGCCTGGAACCAATTACCTGCTGACATAAGGACTTCCAGCAGTTTGCTCAAGTTTAAAGACTCGACAAGGCATTATACGGGCCCAGGGAGGCAATTACCCTCCGTCACAACTGTTGCTGTTTCATGTTCCCAGATAGCCTATCTAGGGCTGCTCAATTACATGTGCCTTTTGAAGCTTCGCTCCATCTCTCCGACTCAAACTTCCACTTTTCTGAGCAGAAAACAGAGGATTCCTCATCTGTGTCTGTCTTCAGCCGAGAGCGGTGGGAGACATAGGGAAAGAAAGCAAGGGGTGGGGGTGGGGGTGCAATCTCTCTCCAGTTGAGATGAGTTGCTCTTGTGATCAGTGTCCCTCTAAAGTGAGACTGCAACGCTGCGTTTTCTCCTCAGATGGGAGCCAAGATAGGCAGATAATGAGGAGCCAGCCTTGCCAGTCACAGAGGATGCACTGTGTTTGGCTCAGGGACAGACACAGGGACCATATCTCTCTCACTTCTGACTGTAGTCCTCTCCCACCATTGCTCATTTTGACTTCCCACCAGTATCACAAAATAGCATTCCATCTGGGGGAGAAATAATTGCCTGAAATACATAATTTCTGCCAAATCGACTTCATTCTAATTTGATTCCATTTCTTTTCTTCACTTATCTACTCTCTCTTCCCCACTTCTCTCAATCCGTCTGCAGAGTCAGATCTGATTGTGTTTACAGAGTCCAGCCCTTCTCCGGATGTGTGCTGATTTGATTAATCCCAACGCCATCCTTTATAAACTGTTGATAAACCGCTGGCTCTTATCAGCAAACACATTTTGCACCAAGGGTCTCCTAATGAAAGGTAAACTAGTTCTGCCTGGGAGAGAGGAGAAAAGGAGAAGGGAGGCAGCAGGGGAGGGCTAAGATGACATGTTAATCAGAAATGTTTGGCTCCAACAACATTATTCCATTTCTCTCCTCTGACAAGGACAGTGGTTTAGGATTCCTCGCTGATTCTCCTCCGTCAGCCGCCCCTGCTAAGTATGTTTATATTCTGCAGCACATTAGAGAAATGGCTGCTTTCATAGCACATGCTAGAAGTAATGCATTGTACTTAGCATAATTACCGCCTTATGTCATGCAGCAGAGCGGCTCTTGATGGCTGGGCTCGGTGGTATGAGAGTACCGTGAGTCTGGGCCCCCGATGTGTGTTTTATTTCTTACCCTGGAACAGTAGAGTGCTGCCCACCACTTCACTGCTGTGTTGAGCTATGTGGTTGTGCCTCGCCTTGCAGCTGTGTGAATGTGCCTTTGAAAACCCTCCTTATTTCACTTTGGACCTGTGAGCTCTGATATACTTCAAACAACCAAGGCTATCATCACAGACTGGTGGAGCTTATGGGACAAGCCTGGTTGTCATGGTGATGTAAACGGTCGGATTAGGGCCTGAGAGACAAGCACCGCTATGTCCATAAACACGAGTGTGGATCCTCCTGGACAGAAATAGGCAAACAAAGGCATGGACAAGTGTACAAACATACACCGGCTGCTTGAACATCAACTGTTGTCATGAAAATAAAAGCTTGCACGCTGCTTCTTCGACCAGACCTGGAAGCTGTGTTTTTATTAGAGACACACATCTCCATCCATCTTACATGGATTAACAAATTCTATAAAAAGAAATTGCTAAGGGCTGAAATTAACCCTAAACTTACTATATAGTTAAAACTAATGTTAGTGGTTTCATAATACACAAGCAACATCGAATTCTGGCTGGAGCNNCTCTCTCTCTCTCTCTCTCTCTCTCTCTCTCTCTCTCTCTCTCCCGTTACCTGTCTACCAACTTTACAATAAAGGCGTCTATGCCAAAAAAATCTATAAAAAACAAAAAAACCCATACAAATCATTGTGTTATAACCAAAGGGACTGTTGAGAAAAAGTGGCTGAGTAAGCATGTTTACGTGTGTGAGAGAGCGATTTAGAGAGAGAGGAAAGTTTGTGAGATGTGAGGTGTTAAAGAGCCCATGGTTTGCCCTCTGTCCAAACAACATATCCTGCAGGAGGGCAGGGCAGTAAAGTGCTGTTAACGGGATTATATGCAAGAGAAGAGGAGTCACTCTCACTCAACATGAGGGGATGGAGAACAGATTCCATTACTACAGAGGTGGTAACATCCCCGTCTTTCACTGTACCAATATCA
>JANJYQ010105384.1:0-12078 GCA_024605255.1 Rastrelliger kanagurta | reverse complement strand
GCAGCCGCCAGACTGTACAGCTGCCTGTTGTCATGGAGGAGCAAAGATGGCGGTCCTGGCCTATAGCCTGGGCAAACGCGAAATAAATCAACATTTTACTATTAAAAATGCCAAATTAATATCGCTGGTAGTTGTTATTTTACTCGTCGTGTTCCACACAGCTTCGCGGTACTATGGAGGTAAGTGTGGGGCTTCTGTTTGTTACTGTTGATGCAAACCTGGGAAATACTAACGCTAGCTAGCTGTTTGTGTCTCCTCTGTGTGCGGATAGGCTGCACTGTCCTTTTCCAATGCTACTTTAAAAGGTAAAACGCACATGTTGCAAGTCGTACGTAAAGCAAATGGTTAGTATAAGGTTAAAGTCAATACTGGTAGCCAGCATTAATCTAAATCGGCTTTGTCCCAGTGGCTAGTTGACCACAGCTAACACTGCATTTAGCTGTGTTTACATGCTCCTGTCAATACACGCTTGGTTTTGGCTGAGGGAGCTGTGTGTAGTTGATGTTGCTAACTAACAACTGACACAAAGAGATTTTTAGTTTTGTGTGACTAGCACTATTTAAATCGACAGTACGGTTGTAGTTAAGTAATCCTTCAGCTGTCAGATACGCGCTGTAAGTTTGTTACGCTAACGAAACGGCTTAGCTTTGTGGTCTTCCGCAGCAGTGAAGCAGCCTGCTTTCACTCAGTTCTTTTTTAAAGTTAGTTAATCGGTTGTAAATATAAAAATATAAGTAACTGTTCCTCGAGACATACTCATTTTTTCAGGTGCTCTCATTTTGCTTGTCCACATCCCAAGACTAACAATGCCAGCGATGGCACCAGAGCTGTAAATATAAAGACATATTATGATGGCATACATCTACCTCCCAGCTGGGTCGCATAGAGTGGACTTTGTTCATGATAGGGGGTAGGAACCAGAGACCTCTGTGTACACGCAGAGAGCAGCTGCTCTGGCTGGCGTTGACACCAAATGCCCACGTCTTGCGCCAGCCTGCAGACCCTTGATATTCACCAGTTTCTGTGGATTAATTCAATTGCAGATGGCTCTATTCATTTTGCAAACAAATGAATAGCTGGAGAGATTTATGGTTGAGCTAAATTGCTGATGGCTTCATTTTGTACTATGGCCCCTAGCAGAGCTATGCATTGTATTCAGGCCCTTTGACACCACTGAATGAAAAGTCAGGATGCTATTGAAACAGGTTTCAGTCATGCTCAGACAGTAGCTATGAGTGAAAGCCGGACCGGTATGTCCTGTTTGGTCTCACAAGCAGGTTTTTCTGTATCTTGCATCCAGGCGGAGACTCATGTGAATGGCTGCTGTCCAGAGGACGTTACCTGGGGGAGAACGTATGGCAGCCGTATGGCTGCATGATGCACAAATACAAAAGCATGTGAGTCACACAAACCGTGCAGGGTTACTCAATGTACATTTTAGACAAAGAGCCAAGTGTGTAGTAGCAGTGTGTGTATGTGTGTGCCTGTATGTGTCCATGTGTCTGGAAGGGTGGGCGGATAATTCATGAATCAAATAACCATTTAAGAAGATAATATCACATGGACAGACTATGTGCAATATGGCCCTCTTTTAATTAAGTTATAGAACACAATGAACCACACTGCCTGATGAGTTATTTCCATTTGCAGTTGTTATGTGTGTCTTTCAGATTCCTCATTGTTATTTTTGTCTTGCAGTGATGCTGAAAAATGCCTTGCTCAAAAGAGAGTGGCCTTCATCGGTGATTCACGAATTAGGCAGCTATTTTACTCCTTCATCAAAATTATTGACCCTGGCCAAAGAGAAGATGGAAACAAGGTATGGTTTTAAAACAGCACTGCTGATCTCTGGAAATAGTTTTGGCAGTGCTCAATATTCTGATCCATGGATGTGGAGCACAACTGTGTATCAAAAAAATCAATCATTGCCATTTACATAAACTAATTTAAAAGTATTACATCATTTATTATGACTTTACTGCTGCTTTCTCCTCTAAATCTTTTTAGAGATTCAAATTTATGGCCTTAATGTGAGAAATTTATAATTATTAATAAAAGTTAATGATCAGTTGTTATTATGTTTATTAGCTGTTTAACTAACAGCTATAGGGGAAGTTTATCATAAATAGCTTTAGAAATAACTGCAACAATATTTTCAAGTGATTTGCACATGAATTCAAAAAATGTGGGAGAATGTTGACAGCAATGCAGCAGTCGTAACTACTGTGTTTTGGTCTGATTTTAATCAGGGGTGGGGTACTATCTGCCTAACACACTCTCTTTTTGTCCACATGTCATTTTTGAAGCACAAGGACATTTCCTTTGAAGATGAGAGTTCTGCTGTTAATGTGGTGAGCTATTTCTAGCTGTGTTTTATCTCCTGAGTCCATAAAAATATGCTTTGATAAAAAAGTCATAAACATCTTCTTCCGCTTTTGTGACTAGGACTTTCTGTGGCACCCAGAGGCTAATAATTCAATGAAGGATCGCTTGATGTCATGGACACACGTGAGTATAAATGTTAAATTCTGCTATTAGAAAGTTTAGCAGGTTTTCTACACATGAATTTATTTTTTGTAACTGCAACTTCTGTAATGTGTTATAGGAAGGTTTAGCAAAGCCCGATGTCATCATCCTTGGGGCTGCCACGGTAAGCTGTGTAACTGAGAACGTAGCAATGCTGATGCATTTCATTAAAGACAAAAACAAGTAGTTGTCTGAGTAATGTCAGTATTCATCTCATCTCTTTATCCATTTACCACAGTGGTCTATCAAGTTGCACAGTGGCAGCAGCGAGGCCTTGCAGCAGTACAGAGTCAATCTGACAGCTATTGCTGCACCTCTGGAGAAGCTGGCTGAACACGGAGAGGTCTACTGGGTTCTGCAAGGTAGGCTCAGCTTCAGTAGAAAATCCTAGCATAGGAGCTTACTATGATCCATCATCTCAGTTGGGTTGGTAGAGTATTACTAACTTTACTCTAAAGATGAATCTCTCAAGTGAATACTACATTCTTATAAAAATGGTGCCACAAGTAGAGGGACTTGATGGTTCAAAGCATTTACTTCAAAGAGATCACACATTCCAAGAGTTTTTAAAATCACCAAAGACCTTAAATAAAGTACTGGTTACGGTTGAATTATATCATATTTTCAAATATGCAACCTCTCACTTTACTTATTAATTTCTTTTGCTTGTGCACTTCACACCAGACCCAGTAAATGAGGAGGTGTTGAGTGACAGCAGGAAAATGATCACCAACCAACAATTAGAACTGTACAATGAAGCAGCAGTGGATGCACTCAACAGCAGTAAGCGTAACAGCAGGTCGCGGGTCAAGCTGCTGGTTGCTTCCCGCCAGGCTGCACTGCAGACCATCTCCCAGTCAGACGACGGTTTGCACCTGCCTGAGAGCACACGGAATGTGGTAAGCAGGATTTATGTTTATTAGTGGCAGTTAATTGCAGCAGTACATTTTTTCATTTAAACTTTGACTTAATTTCCTGTTGACCACCCTGTATAACTGTCCTGTCAGGGGTCCATGATCCTCATGAACTCTGTGTGCAACAAAGTGCTGAGGCCCATAGACGGCTCCTGCTGTCAGGAGTTGCCACCCCCCAACTTCCTCCAGAAACTGTCGGCGTGTTTCTTCCTTGGCTCTGCTGTGGTTTTCCTGGTCCTACACGTACTAGGCAACAACCGCCACCGCCGACCTGTGCCCCCTGATGTGGAGAGTCTAGAGGAGAAGAAGCCAACAACCGCAGCTGTGCCTATGGGTCAAAAGGCGGCTTTCCAGGCCGTCTGCAGGATGGGGATCATCATGGGATACTTCTACCTTTGTGACAGGGCAGATGTGTTCATGAAAGAGCAGAAGTTCTACACACACTCCACGTTCTTCATCCCTCTCATCTATATATTTGTCCTGGGGGTGTTCTATAATGAGAACACCAAGGAGGTAAGACGCTGCCGTCCATTGTGATATTTCTCATTTTGAATAAGCACGGTCATATATTTAAACAGCACAGTCATATTTCAGCTTGTCTTCTTATGTCCTGAATATAGTTAGAAAGTATGTTGAAAGGTGAACTCAGCCCAGTTCAGTTGACTGTTGGACATCAACAGCTGTCCTACATGTTAGACGATTCATTTCAGAGCCAGTGTCTTATCGCTTTTTCCAAACAGACCAAATTACTCAATCGTGAGCAAACAGATGAGTGGAAGGGGTGGATGCAGCTTGTCATCCTTATCTATCACATATCTGGAGCCAGTGCTGTGAGTCCTAAATATGTTCCTCTGTATATCCACATAGGAGTAACATACTCTTGAGGCAGCATGTGTTTTATTTAAATTACTTTTTTCCCTCTCTTTCAGTTTATTCCAGTTTACATGCATGTACGTGTGCTGGTGGCAGCATACCTTTTTCAGACTGGTTATGGACACTTTTCCTTTTTTTGGCTCAAAGGAGACTTTGGCCTGTATAGAGTGTGCCAGGTGAGAGTAAACTCGGTTATATTTTAACCAGGATATAGCAATGACTCTTGATCCTTGTAGATACTGCATACAGTATAAAACACTAAAGTCAAAAATACAGCTGCGAATGCTCTGTTCTTAAGTTGTGGCCAGAAACTAATCATATTATTGTTAGTAACACATATTATTCATCTATCTGTGTATGTTTGTATGTTTTCCAATGCAGGTGCTTTTTCGTCTGAACTTTCTGGTCCTGGTTCTGTGTGTGGTAATGGACAGGCAATACCAGTTCTATTACTTTGTCCCATTAGTCACCTTCTGGTTTGTCGTCATCTATGCCACGTTGGCCTTATGGCCTCAGATTCTCCAGAAGAGAGCCAACAGTAGGTGTCATATCCTGTAAAAAGTCCTAGACTGTGTATTGTCAATATACACAACTTTTGATATTACACAGTGTATAAATGTGATATCTGTCCTAAGCGTAGGCATTAAGGTTGCATTTCGAAAGATGTGTGCTCACTGCCGTTTTGTTTTTTGTTTTCTGAACAGCTAGTGGCATGTGGCATCTTGGGGTCTTGGCGAAGTTACTAGCCCTCCTGCTCTTTATCTGCTTGTTTGCTTATTCACAGGTGAGCACATCTAAAACATTTTCCTCCCATCAAGCACAACTGTCACAAAAAATAGTTTGGACTTTTCTAAAAAAAATTAGTTAGTCCTGTCTTTACACAGTGCAGTCTAAGATCCCAGAATTTGAAACAAAGTACTTTAATTTAAAATTCAAGAATGTGTTATTTATCACATTTGTGTATTTTAGCACAAATTCAACAAAGTTAATGACTATACATTAAAAAATAATTGAGTTACATCATTATCATCTTTATTTACCAGACTCAGTTTACAACACACAAACTATACTTGCCCAACAAAAAATACGTGTAGATTTGAACCTTGTTTGAAATCCTGTTTATGTGATGTTCATATTTTGGCTTCGTGATTTCAGGGTTTCTTTGAGAGTATCTTTTCCGTGTGGCCCATCTCCAAGCTTTTTGAGTTAAACGGAAATATCCACGAGTGGTGGTTTAGATGGAAGCTGGACCGATTTGTAAGTCAAACAAGTTTTGCATTCAAGTTGTGTAGCCGGTATTTGCATGAACGCAGTCTTTTGAAATGTAATGTGTGACAAAGTAGATTACAGCATTTTTCAAGTGGGACCAAATAATTTCAACAATTGTTTAAACTTCATAAAAAATGTTTTAATGTGCCTGTATTTTCTTGCAGGCAGTGATACATGGCATGTTATTTGCCTTCATCTATCTGGTTCTTCAGAAGCGCCAGGTGCTGTCCGAGGGAAAAGGAGAGGCCCTCTTCTCTGCCAAGATTTCCAACCTGCTCCTCTTCCTCTCTGTCATCTCTTTTATAGTAAGACCCTTCACAGTATAGTACTGGGGTTTAGACTCCACTATCCACTGTCTTATATTTCCCCCTCAGATTTGCATGTGTGTTTTATAGGGAAAATATGTGCTTAGGAGGAAATGGTTACTCAAGGAGGGATGAGTATTTAATTAAGTGACCACACCTAGTAGCTGACAATGCGAATCCTCTTCTTCTCACTGTATCCTTGTTTGTATTGTGATTAAAGAGAGGGCTTGTTTGCATTGAGACTGTAGACCTGACACTCAAAATGTCACCCTGCCTTAATCTTTTCACCTTGCACAGCTAATGCATACCATACATATAATGTGTCCCCCCTGAGGTGGCTCCTTGTCACTTGCTGACTTCACCAAACCAGTTTGGATTTTCAGTAATGGTGTTGGGCTAAACAAATGTGTTATTTTCATGTCTTTGTTATAGCTGACAGTTAAAACCAGTTACTCAGCTTCTACTGTTTCCCCATTCATCTAGACCTATTCAATATGGGCCAGCAGCTGCAAGAACAAAACGGAGTGCAACGAGATGCATCCTTATATCTCTGTGGTGCAGGTACAGACATCCTCTGTCCTCTCTTTTTCTGTATTTGACTATCAGACTATACACAGTTTTGCAGTAAACATGTCTCTGCCAGATCAACTTGAGATAACTTAATAAATCATCTCCTAGCTAATTGCCCAGTTATTCCTTTTGTATCAGCCACATCTCCTCATGACATGACAGGATAATATTATGAGTGTTCTAACAAGGGAGTTGCCTTCTTTCAAGTGTAAATATAATACTGGTGTCATTTAGATTCAAATCTAGATAGCACCAGTAGGAATGCACACTGTTTATGATGTCTGTCTCCCTTAAATAAGCTAAAATCTTATGATTTAGTGACTTTGTATCATTCTATCTAGTCTCAGTGTTTACGACTTTCCGCTTCAGGACTGCCAACTTTTAAAAGATTTGGCTCTCATAGTAAAACCAGTTTGTCTTCATACTTTGACTCTTAGAATTGTCTTTCCTCTTTTGTGCACAGATTTTGGCCTTCATTCTAATCAGGAACATTCCTGGCTACGCCCGCTCTATATATAGCTCATTCTTTGCATGGTTCGGAAAGATCTCCTTGGAGGTAAGACAGGCCCCGCTAGATGTTTGCTATGATATCAGAATAATACATTTAATCACAGACCCTTTTAGCAGTACTATGCATAGGGCAATGTTACACAGTAAAATAAATGATTAACCAGTATGATTACATAATTATAACAAGGTGTCAGGATCAATAAAATACCAAGAATAGAGGTATTATTGCAAATAATGAAAAAAAGCAATTGATCATTCTTGCTAGCTTCCCAGCGTCTTTTCTGTGCTTCCCTGGAGGCAGTAGCACTACATATTACATCACATTACATGCTACGTTACATACATTACATATACCACTATTTAACATGTGCTATTTGTCTCCCCCAGCTGTTCATTTGCCAGTACCACATCTGGCTGGCTGCAGACACCAAGGGAATTTTGGTCTTGATTCCAGGGAACCCAACGCTTAACATCATGGTCAGCACCTTCATCTTTGTTTGTGTAGCTCATGAAATTTCCCTCATCACCAATGACTTGGCCCAGGTAGTCATCCCCAAAGACAGCGTGGCCCTGCTGAAGAGACTGGGCTTCTTGGGGCTCTTCAGTGTGATTGTCCTGCTGCTGGCCAGGAGCAGCAAGCCCATGCCCGGTGCCTGATAGAAACCTCTCAGTGCAGCGGGTTTGGTGGAACAGACTCGCCAAGCCCCCCACTGAGTTTGAGGTGCAGCGCAGATCCAAGCCCGGAGAACGCCCGGTCTTTTAAGGCTGCTGGTGGCCATGAGAGACAACCTCAGAAGTGTTGAGTGACAGCACATGAACCTGTGTGAGGACAGTGTCTCCCTGCTGGCCCAGTTTAAGCAGACTCTGTACTTTTTGACTGCTGTGAAAGTCGCACACTGAAGAAAAATGCCCAAAAGGGGGAACTTGCTCCTTTTCAGGGCACAGTGCTTATTTCAAGAGAGAGAAAAAAAGTGCTCAAAACGTTTACATTATCCGGATTCAGATAGAAGAGCAGTCTGGGACAAGCTTGGACAAGAGGAGATTTATTTAAAACAAAAAGAGGATCTTCTTATTTCAAGACCTCATTCTTGCTGTGTGAATTTTCTGCAGCATTGCTTCTCCCCTGCCAAACATGCTAATAAGGATTTAGTTACATACAGTACTTCCTGTCATTGCTTCACTCTGGAAGGGATCACTTGGCACACACTCCGTCCACATGTGGCAGTAGCAGTTGAAGGTGTTTTCACACAGGTGGATCCATAACTGACATATTCAGATATCTACTCATTTACAACAAAAATGCACAAGTGTGCTGCATTTTATTATCAAGATTACTTTGTACAGTATTTCTGGTGACTTTAAGATAGTATTAGATATCTAAATATGCGAAATATGGACCAAGAACTGGCTCGGGTGATCAAAAACTGTTGAGACTAAATTAAAATTTGGAGTGCAATCGTTAAAATGTTGGAATACCCTTCGACTTATTTTTGCTAATGTTTTTTGTGAGTACTTTTAGAAATATTTGCCTTGTGCTGAAAGGTCCGTGGTCACCTGCTGTATCTCAGAAATTCTATGTGATATGTACAGTATTTAATGATTTAAATTAAGCTTATATTTTATACTTTTTTTTTGTTGGTTTGGCTTTATTTTATACTTTGCGCCCATAACTGCTGTTCGGTGAAGGAAGTATTACACAGATCATTTTGTACTCATCCCAGCATCTCGTACACCATTACCTGCCTCAGAGACACATGCTAGAGGTTGAGCCTTTACAGTCTGACACCCACCTGTCCTTTTAGCAGTCACGTCATAGTCTGTGTATATTGTATGATAAAGTGAGACTTACTTTATACAGCGAGGCTTCCACTACATTTTTCATAATGCCTTGTAGCACAGAACTAAGTTACCAAAACACACCCTCCCATTGTTAGCACCGCTAGTAAATTTTTTTTGGTCAATACTGTGATCACAATTTTTGGGTACTTGACAACAAGGCCATATAGACATTTAAAAATGACTACTTGGTAAAGCACTGACTGATCTGAGAAGACATAATACTGTTGCTTAAATGATGAAAATGTCTATTTTGTCAACTGACAAATGGTTGATGTCTCTGTTATGTTCATCCTCGCTTACATTGAAGAACGATCAGCACTTTGATGTGTTCAACAAGTTCAGTTTGGTATAAGTGCAGATACGTTCTGTTCTTAAGCACATTTTTATTGGTTAAATCAAATGTTTTATTAAGCTTATTTGGTAGATACAAAAAAAGTTAAATATTTACATGTCCAAGTTTTATTGCCTATGAACTTTGAGACATGTTTCCTCTGTAAAAGAATAATAATAAATTAGGGCATCAGTTATTTTCTACAGACTTATGTTGCTCCTCTTTAAAGGTAAAGCGTGGGTCCAGGAAAACATCTTTTAATTTTAACTTCAGTTGAAAAAACACTTTTGCCATATATCTCATGATGTACAGTTCAGGTTTTTGCTCTCAAGCCCAATAGGAGCCAAGTAAATTTGTAATTTCTATAATAACCAGTCATCACCTCATTTAGAGACGGGAATGGCATTTCCATGTTGCATTTTCCTTTGGTGTGTAAAGTTTACTGATCCACTTTCTCATGTTATTACTGATCAACAGCTCTGAATTTGGTAATTGTTTCAGGCCTTAATTGATTTATTCGGTCATGTAAAAGCAACAACTATTTATACCCCTGTGCAGGGCCTCTGAAATATGTTATATGTAAATATTTTGTGATGTCTTTAAAAATGTGAAATGTATCCATATTATTTATAAATGCCTTTATTCCCTTATACGTTGTTATTAACACCTTCATAAAATATGCTGTTTTGGCTTTTTTTGGACAAAAGACATTTTTCCCTTTTATTTCAGTTACACATTAGTGTCATGCTCATTATTGGGAAGAATTGAAAACAACTGATTTTGAAAGAATTTATTGTTATCATGTGACACGTTACACACAATGACATGACAACTAATGCATTTCCATGTAAAACTCCCTTTTCCTTTGAAGACCATTGTGCAAAGCAAGTAGAAATACAAACATATTACTCATTTTTAACATTTATACACATATTCCAAAATATTCTAATGTATTTATATAATCAGCTAAGCTCTGTTGTTCTCTTTCACACTCACTCCTCAAAGTGTAAGTGCATATGGACGCTAAATTTCTGTTAAGACACTTCTGAGACATGCAGTTTGGCACAAATGTTAGAAAAAAAACGGAAACCAAGTCTGCGCCAAACACTTGTGTTTCTGGTCACAAATTCAGTGCTTCAGCCACCTTCCTTTCCTCAGGAATACCATTTACCTAAAATAAATTAGAAAACAGATGTTAAATTGTATCACCATGAACTACGATCTGTGGTAGAAGACATGGTATAACACACTTTCCATCATTTGAAATAATTTACCTTTTTTCTGTAGTCACAGAGAATCTCATAAATCAGCATTAATCTTTACATTAACTTATAAATGAACAGCAGCACCTACCTCCAACCTTCGAAATGTTGACATGACATAATTCTCTCCTTTGTTAGCAGTGAACAGAGAGAGCGGCAGGTTAGTGCTAGAACCATCATGCAGTTAACTGCCATGCACACAGGAGGGCGCTCACGCACCAACATCCCAATTAGTTGTCTTGTGATGGTTGACACGCCACAAGACAAGTACTAAAGCTTTAAAGCCTGTTTGCTTTTGATAATCTATGTCCAAATGAAGAGTCTGGATGCTTGAAATAATGCAAAAGTAATTACTTCAAGTGACAGTAATGCAAGATAAAGCAAGATAAGCTAAGGACAGACAGAGGCTGAGACAAAGACAGCTTGTAGAACACTGAAGATTTAATATAGTCTGTGTTTAAACCTTTACAAGGTAGTGTAAAGCAAGCCTGCTGCAGTAACATTACTCATTTTTAATAATTAAATGAAACACAGTCTGTCTTTGTCATTTACATGCAGACACGTGCAGAAAGATTGAGGGAGAGAAAAAAAGCCTGGAGGTGACACTAACCTGACGGCCGTTGCTGTGGTATTGTAATCTGGTTTTGCAGGTTCCTAAAATCATAAGATATTTTAGTTTTAAAAAACCCCATTCACATACAGGAGCCTTTAGTATCATGTGAAAGCGTGTTACTTACTTATATTAGCAAATTTTTCTGAGTTGGAACCCCATTAGTAGAAATCATGGGACAGCTTGAACCTCTTAAGCTATAGTCGAATTTCTAAAGGCTTGACTTGTTCACTGCAGCTTTGGCAGTGAATATGGTATAGTCAGAAATAACAACAAGCAAGATTAACCCATAATGGCTTTGTTAAAGTATAATGAAGCCTATAAGCCATACAGCTGCATGCCTGCTAATGAGCATGGGTATTAAGTGTATGTTTGTTTCCGACCCTCTGTAAAGTATGTGCGTACACTTGAACACGTGAGCATGTAAATTTCCCTCTCTCCAAACCCGATAATCCCTCAACTTACGTCTGTGTCTGCATGAGCGGCATGCTGGTGGTCTCGTAGTTATCGGGGTGAATGGGCGGCACCACCTCACCGCTGACCGGGTTGAAGACAGGCAGGGTGGAGAGGGGCCAAGAGATTTCCCGGTTCTTAGACATGCTCCGCAGCTCCTTGGTGGACTTCTGGATGGCACTGTGGTGAACCAGCTGGATGCTGGAGAGGTGAGGGGCAGTGAAGTGAACACGTGAGCTTTGTTGTTGTTGTCATCATTTAATTAACTAATTTGTTCCTTCTCATGTGCAATGCTTTATTTATGGAAACACATAAATATTTAACAATGCAATCCATTTGTATCTGCTACAATGAACTCTGCACTCAGCTATGTATGCACTACAGAAATCTGACATCAACCTTGACACTGAAGAGAGCTGAGATTCATTTCATTAGAGTAAGCATTTAAAAGCGGTCTTAGTTCCCTACATCTGTCATTATATTTTTTTGAGCAGCCCATTGAATGAACGAATGTCAACACACAGATGAGCATATGAATGGTTATGAAAAAGCCATCAATGACAACATAGATGACAAAACTGCAAAGCAAAAAGAGGTAGGGGGGGGGGGGGGGGGG
>JANJYQ010105310.1:960-14576 GCA_024605255.1 Rastrelliger kanagurta | reverse complement strand
TATATATATATATAGCACTAAGCACTGTTACTCAACATTGTTGAGTAACCTTTTCATGAACGAACATCAAACTGATTTTCAACATAGTTGATAGCTCTATCTCATATAAAAATATTTTTAAACTGAAATATTATAAACATTTCTCAGCTCGTAGAAAAAACTCTGTAATTCTTGTCATTAAATTAAAAATATTCTAACATTCACCAAACTTGTTGCCATATTTTCATCTGACAGCAACAACACATAAGTCAAAATCTATGTATTTCTGATTGGACAAAAAGGCAAAACAGCAGCTTGTATAAAATAAAAATAAGAGCAAACACATCTTGTAACCAGAGTCAAGATTAAACTTTCTCTCCTCAACTCAAAAGATAGATGGGATAGTAACTACTTTTTTCATTCCCACAGGCTACCTATGCATATATGAAAGCAGCCTACCTCAGCATGCTGACTAAGGATGACTGCCTAACCTTTGGGGAGACTGCACTTACTCTGTTTAGGTACGAAACTACCCACAGCAAATACAATGAAATAGATATGATTCACTATGAGAGTGACAAATCTGAAATATCTTTATCTCTTGTTTCGGGAGACACCTGTTTGTCATAATGAACTTCAACTAATATAAGAGATATACTTTTTCTTTTGGTGTTTTGCCTTTGAAACTTTTGTATATATTGATGGTAAACAGCTATATAAATGCTGTAGTGATTTTGGAATCTAATTTAACATTTGATATTTTTAAAATCTCCTGCATACACTGTATAGTCAGTAATATAGTCATATTTTTACTAAATTCCTGACGTGTTTTAAAACATGTTTTATCATATTGTATATTGCAGGCAGGTTCCAGGGCTAAAGCAGAAAATAGCAGGCAAATCTTTACCGACAGAGAAGTTTGCCATCAGGAAAGCCCGTCGCTACCTGGCAGAAAACCCCATTTGTCTTCCTGCTCCTCCACTGGTCAGTACTTGCTAAGGCCGTATGCCTTGTCACACTGCATCTGTAGCAGAACTGAATTTTTCCTCTGTTACCATACAGTGTGTTTTTGCATCATTTCTTTGAAATACTTTGATCAGAAATGTCATCTAGTGCCTTAATTTTTCAGGTTAGTTTATATTAATGAAAGTTCACTGATTGTTGTTGTTGTGTGTGATCTATGCCCTGTCTAGGAGATGATGTACATCTGGAATGGCTACACAGTCATCGGTAAACATAAAGATCTGACTGAAGGCATGCTGAAAACATTGGATGAGGCACAGTCTATACTTGAAAGCAGTCCAAGTATGTAAAATTATCAACTAGATTCAAGATTCTTTTCGAATAAAATAATTATTTTATTTGTGATATTAATGTGCTGCAGTTGAATCCACATATTTTTAATGAGGTAGGATTCTTAATTAAATCAGAGCATTTCAGAGTATCATGATTTCTGTGTGTGTGTATATATATGAACAACTTTATTGTTTTTGAATCTGAACAAAGACACCAGTCAGACAACAGTGCAGGTACATTGCAATCAAAAATATAGAAAAAGAAAAGGGATAGAGAAAGAAAAGTCAGGACGAGGCAATGCTTTACATAAAAACAAACAGTAAGACATAAAAACAAATACAGTAACAGTTGAAGATGAAAACAAATATAACTCCCCCAGACCCAGACGGTGATCCAGATGACCCCCAAACAGACAGACAAACAAACCCTGGCAAAAACATAATTTCCTTGGCAGAGTAAATAAAAGTTAGACTAAAATAAAGCATAAGATATGAGATACAGCATAAAATATTGATTTATATTAAAAACAATTAAGCCTGGATTTAAAAATGCTTACAGTGGGGCTGATTTCATTTCTGCTGGTAGCCTGTTCCAGTTGTGTGTAGCATAACAGCTAGATGGTGTTTCACCATGTCTGGTTTGAACTCTGGGCTCCACTATCTGACCTGAGTCAGTAGATCTCAGAGCCCTACTGGGTCGATACCAACGTGTCTTTCATGTATTCTGGACTTAAACCATTCAGTGATTCATAGACCAGTAGGAAAACTTTAAAATCTTTTCTGTAACTGACTGGGAGTCAGTGTAAGGACTTAAATACTGGGGTGATGTGCTCTGATCTCTTTGTTCTGGTTAAAACTTGAGCTGCAGCGTTCTGAATGAGCTGCAACTGTTTGATGCTTTTTTGGAGAATCCAGTTAGAAGATCATTACAGTAGTTGAGCCTACTGAAGATGAGAGCATGAATCAGCAGAAAAAAAGAGAAGGCGATCTACTGGCGACTCGCCCTCCCACCCCCTCACATCTGGATCTCCATAAAACTCCAACAGGACATGAGAGACCATGTCCATGTTGGACCACATTTACAAAAAATGTAAATAAAAAGTGTAATTACATAAATTGCTTGCGCTTATCTGCCAATGTCTGCAATGCTTAAGGAGTATCAGCTCCAGCATCATGCAAGTTTTTTTGTATAGCACATTTCTGCAACAAGGCAACTCAAAGTGCTTTACGTATATAGCAAAATGATAACATAAAATTTAAACATACATTATTTAAAAACAAAGAGAAAGAATTAAAAAAAGATATAAAACAGAAAGAGATATATAACAGCTAGAACAAAAACTTAAAACAGAGTAAAAAGATATAAAATAACAAAATAATGTTACAGTGCAGTTAATAAAGGGTTTCAGCAAACGTGAAACTTTCTAGAGTTGATTTAAAGGCACTGAGGGTGCTGGCAGACCTGCAGTTTTCTGGGAGTTTGTTCCAGATAGAGGGTGCATAGACACTAAACGCTCCCTCACCCTATTTACCTCTGACTCTAGGTAGGCTACAGATATAAGACCAGTACCAGATAATCTGAGAGGACTGAATGGCTCGTAGTTGAGTAGGAAATTTTGAAATCTATTACTTAAGAAATTGGAAGCCAGTGCAAAGATTAGAAGAAAGACTAGGATGATGTAATTCACTTTTTTGGTGTTAGTGAGGACTAGAGCAGCAGGGTTTTGAATCAGCTGCAGTTGTCTCATGGACTTTTTAGTGAGCGCTATAAAGACACTGTAATTATAGTCATGCCTACTAAAGATAAATGCATGGACAAGTTTTTCCAAGACCTGCTGAGACAAGAGTCCTTTTGTCCTTGATGTGTTTTCAACATGATAGTAGGCCGACTTTGTTATGGTCTTAATGTGGTTGTTCAGATTCAGTCCATGACTACGCCTAGGTTCCTGGCATGTTCTGTGGTTTGTGGTCACTGATAACTCCATAGTTATTATGTTAATGTATGTATTAATCCATTGGAGTTTAGCAACTGTATGTGGAGGTTTCCAGCGTAAAGCTAACATATTTTTGGAAACAGTCATGCCCGTTAAGAGGATACATTTTTCAAAATGTCAACCATTTACATGTACTTTTAGATTCCTTCTCAGCAATAACCCATGTTGACAAGAGGAAACTCGTTATGGGACCAAGCCGTAGCTTAACTCATTTCAAAGGGACAGTAAAGTAAATCAGACCTGTGTGGGGATGCTAGTTAAACCAATCTGTGAGTGGTCTCAATACAAATGACTAAAAATAGTATTTAAAGTTAGGCACAGAAAGACCACCCTCTGTTTTGTGTCGTTGAAGTGTTGTTGACTTGACACACGGCCGTTTCCCTCCTCAAGTAGGTTTAGAGACTATAGAATGGACTTAAGTCTCAGTTGGAGGTGGTGAAGGCAACATCAAAGAAAATAAATATAAACATGGTAAAATATCCATCAACTTTTCCCTCACAACTGACAGTTCCTCAGCTTCCCCCTCCCCTCAGGTTAAGAGTTGGGGTGTCATCCTCAATAGCTTATTATTGTTTCACTCACACATCAGTAACATCACCTGGTCTGCATATTTCCACCTACGCAACATAAATCATCTCTGGAATTCTTTACCAGCCCAACTCAGAAAAACTGATTAATTCCCCCATTTCAAATCTCAACTTAAAACACGTATATTTAAAATTGCCTATTCTACCTCATGCCAGTTGCTCTTTGTGATTTTGTGCTGTTTGTTATTTTTATTTATTTACTTTTATTCTTGTTTATTTTAAAATGTTTCTTTATTTTCTTTATTAATTTTTATTGTTTGTATTTATTTTTTTGATTCCCTGTACAGTGTCCTTGAGTGTCTAGAAAGACTTTAAATAAATTAAATGTATTATTATTATTTTAATAACTGACACATGCTCGTAATGACCATCTATTGAGATCTGCCTTCATTTTGTAGGTATAATTACTGAGAATTTCCATTCAGGCTTGTTATTTTGTAATCTGGGCTAAATTGATTTCTTACTGGTTTGTCAGGGACTGAGTTCTCCATAGATGATCAGTGCCTGCTGAGCCTCCTGAAGGGACTGTGTCTCAAGCACCTTGGGCACCAGGAGGAGGCCGAACACTACTTTACCCTTGTCCTTTGCAAGTAAGCCTCTCTTAATGCACACAGACATGTGCA
Organism: Rastrelliger kanagurta; assembly: GCA_024605255.1. Taxonomy (NCBI): domain Eukaryota; kingdom Metazoa; phylum Chordata; class Actinopteri; order Scombriformes; family Scombridae; genus Rastrelliger; species Rastrelliger kanagurta. The sequence goes on along the minus strand of JANJYQ010105310.1, from coordinate 10,098 downwards.
CTATACTTTCTTGCTTTGTGTCATCATCAAGCAAAATTAAAATCTTTGTGTTTTCTCTTGTGAATAAAGGCTTTTCTGTTTCTGAAAACACTCTGCGTAACTGCTGATGGTAATCTTTGCTCATGCTTGCTTCACATCCACTCTTGTTTGGCATTTATCTACAGTGAGACCCAGATCAAGTATGACCACTACCTGGTTCCTAATGCCCTGCTGGAGCATGGCCTGTTGTGTCTGGAACAAGGCAGAAATGATGAAGCTATCAAACTCCTAGAAACAGCAAAGTAAGTTTTTCAAATAGCAAAATAAATTAAAGTCATAGCTACTTGCAGAGAAGTTTGTTAAATAAAGATTCCCCACTTACCCGTTGAAAGAAATGTTAACTATGTCTTATACTTATGGTCAATGCTGAACTGAAAGATGAGGTTGACTTTGGTTTGTTTGCAAACCATCTGGCAGTATAACAGTGAATAATAAAGTGATTGTACTGATGTGATCGTTAATCACATTTAAAAACTTTTCTCACTCTGTTTCAGGCAAAATTACAAAAACTACTCCATGGAATCGCGGACACACTTCCGTATCCAAGCTGCTCTGCATAAAGCCAAGGCCATCGGAGAGAATGGGATCCATGTGCCCTCTAGCCCATAACAGACAGAGGAGGGCACACTAGAGCTGAGACAGTCTCCTTTTTCCACAGTCCCACAATGCACTCAGCTTAGTCCAGCCCTGCCTATTTGTTTTTTCATCAGAAGGGTAAGGGGAAGTGGGATGCTCAATTTTGCTGTTTGCCGCCCTTATAGGCAACCGCCACTCTATATAGCCCTGATGGGGTTAGACAGATTTGCCACGATCATGTCCAGAGATATATTGGATGAACTGCACTTCCTTGTGTTATATGAAATACAGACAAGTTGAGAAATGTGCCTATATTTATGAAACATTGCTTCTAGCAGGCTTGTTTATTTAGTACTGTGGCCACAAATACGGGGCACACTTGGATAGGAAACAAATAGAAATTTGTGAAATATATAGATGGCCTCCACTAATAAACATGTGCCCAGTACAGGATAATAGGGTTGGACTGGGTGGAGCCAAAGTACCAAAGAGGTAAATTGCTGTCACTGACTCCACCAGATAAGCAGCATCATATGAACGAGTAGCTACAAAGCCTCCCCCTTTTTCAATTTAATATTAATTAGACATTATTAGTAAAGCTCCTTTAGTAGATGGATAGTGATACATAATTTTGTGCAGACATAGTGTGATTATATAATGCAATTTGCTACACTTTCCATGAGATGAGTGCTTTGGACTCTATCCTTTGACAAACTTTGGTTGATGGGTTGTCAGGCTTTCATCTATGATTGGAGTTTTTGATCAAAACCAATGTGGCCAAGTTAGAAAAAAATCTGTGTATGTTGGCTTCACTTTTCTCTTACACTATGTAATCTTTGGTTCATTTTGTTTCTCTGAGAATTTACTATTGTTTTTTAAAATGTTCTTTTTTTCCTTGAACCATGTTGAAAACACTTAAAGACACATGTTAATGTGGAATGCTTTCTTTCAGAGATGATCAAACCTATAATCATGTTGTATTTACAATCACATGTGGCTTTTGCACAAGGCTTTGTAAATCAGCCAGCACATGCAAACTCTCCAGTCAAAAGAAATGCCTATCAGACTTAGAGTGAGAGTTGTTCTTTACATTTATATACTGTAAATGGCACCTTTTACACAAATTGTCCCGTTTTAAGAGGACAGATGAATGTGTCTTTTAGAAAGGCAGACTCCCTCTTTTTCTCCTCCTGGTGTGTGGGACAGGCTCCAACAGTACTTGAGCCTGAACAAACAGGCCATTCACACTGAGCAGCGAAGGACTGCTTGCTTGTCTGCCTGTTGCATCTTTCGATGAAGCTCTGAATGGCAACCACTACAGACGTCCTGCTTTGTGAACATCCTCTGCTGCTCCTGTATCAGACATGCTCAACTGCAACCACCTGTAAAAGGACTTGAACATCATAATTACAACACAATTACGTGTGTCAAATAATAATGATAATAATCTGTATATGAACAGATACTTTTCATGATTGAATTAAAACAGAGAGGGGGGTCACCTCTAACTGTACTGGAGGATAGGTTATTTGAAGAGCTGTGTCCCAACAACAGACTGTCCAAAACCTAGAAACTCAGATGGTGTCTTAAGTGTTGGAATTGGAGCACTGCTGATTTATTCATGATTGGAGTCAGGTTTGGGATTCAACCTGACTTTAGCAGTCCGTTAAAAAAATTTTAATGGTGGAGGAAATGTTTTCTTATTATTATTGTAACAGCAGTCACTCTTTGGAATATTCCAATAACAATTCATATTTTATTTTCTAATAATTAATGAATTAATCTTATTTTTTCTTGTTCCCTTTCATTGATATAGCTGAAAGAAATTGTAACCTAATTTAGTGGCATTGAGACGTTTACGATCAACATATTTTACCGGGCACGGCTACCACTGAGCAGAATGACATTCCTGTACATATTGAACGTTTCTATTGTAATTTAAGATGAAATGATGAGAAGCAACTAAAGGAAAACATCCCATATTGTGTTGTCTTTTTTATATCCCATTTGCATCAGAAACAGTAGGACAGAATGCATTGTGTACAATACAATACCAAGTGATATTATTTACAGAACAAATAGACTTACTTGGAAATCTTTGCACTCCTTGTTCTCATACGTGTGATTTCATTCACTAGATACGGTAAAGTCATTTCATTTTGATGGTAGGCTAAAACAAGGGCAGCCAAGCACCATTAATATGATGACGAGGTGTACTGGAGTAGTGCAAACGTAGTATTTAACTGAATATTCAATAATATGAATAAGCAAGATAGTGTGAACGTGTGGGTATCCGTGAAGTATTTTCAGTTCTGGTGACAGCAAAAACTGAACTGAAATTGCAACCACAACGACTCATCTATCAATTTTAACTTTGTGTTTATGTTTTCACTACCGAAGGGCAATGTGACCGGTCTGATTGGCTGCGGACAAGAAACCAGCACGTAAGCGTACGCTCATTGGTCCGTGTCATTCGTCCAGGGCGGGGCTTCGTGTTGCTACATCACCACCTTTTGTCGCTTTTGGGCAGCTGAAAAGCTGGAAAGTCCCTGACAGCCAGGGAGGTTTCAGTCAGGAAAACTGCGGTTAGGTTTCATTTTGAATGAGCGGTGGCAATAATTGCCCCACATCACTGCTTTCGTGGGCATAACATTCTGCCAAGTAGTATCAGTCGGGATTTTTAAAGCCAACTTAGTAGATGCTCTCCCAACGAGTGCTAGCTGGCATTAGCAGGCTAGCTCTTTGTGTGGCTAGCTGTTAGCTGAGGGATGTTTTGTTGTTGTTGATCGGAGCAGCTCTCCCGTCGTCAGGGAGAGATTTTTTGGTCAGCTGTACATGGAAAAACGCATTATCATCCACTAGCGTTACCTGTGAAAGTGGCCAGTGGGAACCCCCCGCCGTGTTAGTTTAGAAAAAGCACAGGCACACAGAGAGAGGAGTTTAATCGAAGGGGAAGGAGATGGGAAACTGTCTGAAATCTCCGACCTCGGATGATATTTCTTTGCTACACGAATCTCAGTCGGACCGGGCCAGCTACGGGGACGGTGCTGACCCCGACCAGGAGCCACCGCCTCCCTATCAGGTAACTTTGGCCAACAGTTCCACACCAACACATAACCAGCTGTGTCTTGTGTCTTTGTCATCAGGTTGACTTACCACCAGATATGTGGATGATAGGTGGTAAGCCTGTGTATTTTTACTGTCTCGTTCAGTCAGTTACTGCATCTAAGCAGCTCATAGAGACAACAAGAAATTGGTGTGAAATAAACAATGTTTGTGTGAGGCCATATCAGCTATTCACAGGTCGAGCATCAGCCCAGCCCACTGACCCTGTCCCCGCATGGCGTTGACACTAATCCGCTTTGTTATATCCTGTCTCAGTCTATCACTGCCCTGAAGTCATACTATGATTAATCCGTCGATATCACCATTTGTTGTAGTCAACATTCACACCCAGCCTGTCTCAATGGAGAGGACACGCAGACATGCGTTATCTGTTACAGCTTACAGGCTTTAATAGTCTGAGCTGCTGTTTTAATAGACTCCAAATAAATTTCACCTCTATGTGTTAGTTTTGTAGTTTTATCCAGAGAGAGATGACACAAGACTGAATCTCATAACTTTCTCAGTTGCTTCATTCATTAATCCCCTGCAGGGCACTTTGTTTATTTGGTGTCCTTATTTCCCAAATTTGATCATCCACACATGCAGACCAGGCCAACACTGTATCTGTAAATGTAACAGTGTTGCTACCTTTCTCTTGTGTGTTTTTCTATGTTAAGAAGTGGCTGCTCTGTGTTATGTAAAGCTTTGGCAGCCAGTTTGCTTGTTACTAGGTTAAGCCAAGCCTTATCTGTAGATTTAGGATAAGTGTTTTTAAAACCTGGGAAACTTAATGGTCCAAGTCGTTTGATAGTCATATAAATAGTTATAGTTTAAAATAATCATAAGTATTTTTTAATATGTCTCATTTGTAGATTAATTTACTTTAACCATATACAAAGTATACAGGAAATTTATAGCTGTGTCTAATCATGAGTCATTTTTCATTTTGACCAGATGTAATTGGTCTATATGGTGTTTTTTGTTTTTATCATGTGTCACTCTATTTCCGTCATTGGTGAGGAAAGTGTGGTTATCTTTGTAATATTATTAAGAAATTTCACAAAAACACTGGAACCAGTAATACAAACCTAACAATATACAGTCTCACAGTAAATGCCTATCAGCTAAAAACATTGACAACTACAGCAGTAGGTCTGTGTCTTTTTTTAAAATTGTATTATTTGTGTTACAGGTAGTTTGTGAGAAAACTAATGTGTGCAATGTCCAAATGTTTCATTTTAATTCATGACCCCATATATATTTATTGTTTTTTATGTTAAATTTTGAGTGATAATCTTTCATGACAGAACAGTTCTGACTGCTGCAGGCATACTGTTGAAAACTCACACGACAGCACTAGTTAAAACAAACTGGTAACATCACCAGAAATGTTTGATTTAAAACTGTACCGTTAAAGATTTTCTTAACAGGGCCAGGACCCCTCGTTGTTCACCCCTGCCCAGCTTACTAAGGGTGTGCCATGTCTGGCACATAGCAGCATGTAATAAGGCCAAGGTGGCCTGCTCTAGTGTCATAGAGGAAAGATGCTGTAATAAATGACATAAACATTGCTTAGTTCCTTTTTTTGAGCTCTGACAAAGCTCTTAGTTGTGTTGAAGGAAGTCAGTGTGCAGTATGTTTACAGACAGAATTTCACAAGAAGCTTAACTAACTAGTTAAATCCTACTTCATAAAGGACTCTTTCATACCTGCCAGCTCTTTTCTCCCCAGTGACCACAGTAATCAGCACCTTCACCATGTGAACCCAAGCTGAGAACACAGTACACTTTTTGTGTGCTTGCAGTTCGGCTTAACACGCTTTAAAAGTGCTGTGTGATAGAAGAGGGACTAAAAGCTCCACTATACTCTATTTGAAATGGAATTTTCACTGTTCTTAAGAGCTACAAATGTCTGTATCCAGTGCTGGAGCTCTGTCCTCCATACCAGAGAATGAGGTCTGCTTGCCATGGTGAAAAACATGCTGCAGGAAATCAAAAACCAAGACAACTTGAGCTCTGGCTGTACCTAAATTTCAGATAAATGGCAATGATTCAGATTTAGAATTGTTTATAATATTATTTTAATCAGAGAAGGAGATAAGGGGCATATCACCCATCCATTCATCACGTTTGCAAAGCAGTCAATCACAATACAATACAATACAATACAATAATAATAATAATAATAATAATAATAATAATAATAATAATAATAATAATAATAATGAATACAAAAAAGAATTAATTGTTGATAATTAATTGTTGATTGCTCTTTTGTAGTGTATACATGTGCCATCATTCAGACCCAAACATGTCAGTTTTCTGTTGTGACTCCAGCTGAAGCTGCCCACCTGAATGAAACAATGTGGATTTATTCTTCTTGGTGTCATTGTCATTCGTAGCTGGGAATGATATGCTGTAAACAGCATGCTCACATTTAGACTGTACAACTAATTACAGCTTTGACTAACCTCAGGAGTCAATGCTTTAGGGAGTGGTGACACTGCTGTTATTGAATGACACTGTATTCATATTTCGACATATTGACACTAGCCCTCTGTACAGCAGCTTTCAATGGTTACATATTTCTGTATTACTGATAACAATATGCAGATTTTTTTAAAAGATTGAATTTGATGACACTGAAGTGTCTCTCTGATATTTGGTGGACACAGGATGGGTTTGGAAGGTCTACAAGCTGTGCTGCTGCTAATGTTTGCTGCGCTCATTTCACTTACAAGTTAAGATGCAGATAACTGATTAATAAAATCCTCTACCTGGTTAAAGTATGTAGTTAAAAACAAAAAAGATCTAAAAAAGCGTTTTGTCAAAATATGGCTTAAAACTGGACAGAAAGTACATTTATTACAGCTTCTGGCAGATAACCACAATACTAATGCATACACAGATATGATGCCCATTGACTACTGAACAAATGAAATAGACGGTTTGATTTCGCAACTTAGCAAAATATATAAATGAGGTCTGTTCAATTGTAAACATTTTAATGTGGGGAAGTTGCATATTACAACTTTTAAAAGGGATTGGTTAAAAAACCCAAAATATAAAGCCTTTATTTTTTTTTATAATAGTCTATATTATAGACTAAAAGTTGGGCAGAATCACATGGATGTTAGCATCTAGGGTGAATAATCAGACTTCACACAGCTCTTCAAAACATATCTAGTATGATCACTCATCAGTTTCCAAAACAGGTTGTATTTTGTTTCTATGGGCCCCAAATCAAAAGTTACAGTAGTTTAAATTAATATTAATTATACCATATTATCATAGTAAGTTATTACATTCATGATGATGTTTACATACTTTGTAGGAACTTGGTTAACACTAAGTTATTCAGTTAATACCCATAACTATATCCTTTATTAAGCTATGATGAAAACTATGGGGTAAAATGAATAATAAAAATTATTTTAAATGTTGGATCATTAATCACTGAGTGGTACCAAGATACGTAGTGGAAGGGTAACTCCGTTACCGCGTGATCTTGCCCATTTGCTACATAGGGGGTAGCCAGACATCAGAAACACAGGGACCTGTGTATTTTCTTTTGGCAGTAATTCAGTGATTACACAAGTTCAGTTACATGGATATTAAAAAATGAACAAAAAAACAAAGCTGCCCTCTTTGAGTTATTTTAATTCAGTGCTCTGAATTCCTGCTGAGACATTTGAACATCTGCTCATTCTTGAGTTTGCTCGTCATGTTGACTTCCATCACACCTGCAGCCACAGGTGTTAAACCCTGCAGACTCATGACCCAAACTGTGTGTACCCTTAAAGCCAAAAATATGCAGACACATCATATATCTCAGTCATTAAGGAGCTAGGTGCATATACACAAATTGCATTTCCACTTCAGCAATTAGCCATAAATGTAAGAAGGCATGTCCATGAACAGCTGTTTTCATATCAGTTCACTGTCTGTCCATCTTTACACCTGCCAGTGAAACATGATGTGCCAGTTGTTGATACACACACAGCTGTGTGGCTCCTTATAGTGTCCATGTCATTAATTCATCACATTAACCTATAAAACATCACTGGCAGTGATCTCTAAGAAATTAAACCATAGTGCTCATATGTAAACTGACTTTACAAGGTGTGTCATGGCTAAGGATAGAATAAAAAAAGAATATAATAATGTAAAATCTTGACATCAGTGCAAATTAAAAGAATAAAAAGTCATTTAATTTAATCCTAAATGTGCATGTGATTAGCATTACAAATCTGTGTTAACACATTATACACACATATAATCTCACACGATCAGGGCAGTTGGTTATTATCTTAAACAAACAGTGATTTCATAAAATATTTTATTGTTTACTTTATGTGATCTCGGACTCACCACTTCCATCTCAGATCTCTTTAAAAAAATGTGTACACATCATAGACTGTATGGTACACATGGTCTAAAGCAGACATCACAGTCTGAGGCTGTGGGCTTCCCCTCAGACAAAACTTAGAAAAGAGCATCTCTTGAAACCTGCAGCCCCTCTGGGGACACTTGAAAACATCTGGTCTAAAGAATGAGGTGAAGGATGAGGCGCGCCCACTCTGTGTGTTCATTGTTGATGCAATTGGCTACATATTTCCCAGGATCCAGACTTTGTGGTGAAGCTGGGTGAATTCCTTTGTCTGTCCTCTACTTGTCCAAAGCTACACTTGGAGAAAATATGTAGACCTTGTAATGTTGACCTTACTCTTTTATAAAGGATATGAAGTATGTTTACTTCTGTGAAGTACAGACAAGAGACAGACCATGCCCTATCCAGATAATATTCTTTTATCATAATACAGTGTCACAATCTGTCATCTCTTTCTCATTTTGGTGGTATGGGTTGTGACTGTATTCAAATTTTGATACTTACTGTGAATGCGTCAAACGTGGTGTTAAGTGTAGCACGTTATCGCCACTTAAGATTTGCCAGTCTCTGTATAAAAACTGGTCTGAATATTATAGGTCCAAAACAGCTACTTTATTATATTGCATCATACTGTTGTACACTATGTTGTGTTGTAAAGCAGCTAAAGTGTTAGCTACTTGAAACTTGGACTTTGTTTGAACTTTTCAATAGATGATGCAGCATGTGTTGCTGAACAGTAAATTTGCTGTATGTGTTTCATCAAGCCTTTTAAAATCTAGCCTAAAATTTCTCTCAATTATATGATAAGAACTGGAACACCCAACACATGCCCACTGGTCAAAGCCTTGTTTAAGATAATTTAAATCAGAAAATATGTTTTATACAGCATGTCTTTGCCTGCTGCTCAACATAGACGGAGAGTCAGATGGGTGGATGTATGGATGTTGAAAGCTGAGTGGATGAGATCACTCCTCTGAGCCGACCACTTAGGCTAGTGGACCATTTAATGTCTTGTCAAAATGATTTCAA
>JANJYQ010105282.1:5425-16895 GCA_024605255.1 Rastrelliger kanagurta | reverse complement strand
AAAGAGGGTCAAACCATCAGTGAAAACTGCTAGTGTTGACAGATGAAGCTACAGTAGGTCTACAGGACTGTACAGACTGGCACAGACTGTTCAGACATGCTGCCACCCAGGAGAACTACATCAATCTTGAGGAATATACATAAACAGTAACACCATACATTAGCAAATGTGTTAATGACATGGTGATCACAAAGTTATTAAAATTATTCCCCAACCAGAAAGCCTGTATGAATAGAGAGGTGAGGGTTTTATCCAGAGACAAAAAGCTGCCTTTGAGTCAAGTGACAAGGAAACATACAACACCACCAGAACAAGACTGAAATATAGTATTATGAGTGCAAAGAAGAGCCATCAGAGACTGGAGAGAAACCTCAACACCAACAACACCAAAGAGATATGTGGCAGGCAATCCAGAAAATCACAGGCTACAAAAGCAGGAACACCCCCATAATGTGTGAGGCCACACTGCCAGATGAGCTTAACTCATTCTCACTGGCTTTGATATCCTCTGATAAGACTCAGCTGTAAAGTCTACTACATCTTCAGAGGACCTGCCACTGTGTCCACGGCGGATGTAAGAAGAATCCTGCTGAGAGTGAATATGGATAAAGCTGCTAGGCTTAATAACATCAATGGCTCTGCACTAAAGACATGTACCAGCCAGCAAGTCAATGTTATCAATGACATTTTTAACTTATCACTGTCAAGGGAGAGTGTTCCTTTGTATGCAGTGTCTAATCACTTCCATTCTGATGAAATGCTTTCATAAACTGCTTCTCCAGCACATCAAAGACAACCTCTTGACCAGCCTGGACCCACAGTAGGTTCCATACAGACCCACCAGATCCACAGAGGATACTTTTTGTTGATTTCAGCATGACTGCGAACCCTGATATGAAGAAAATTGTTATGAAGTTTGCTGATGACACCACCATCACCAGCTGAATCTTTAGTTCAATTCAATTCAATTTATTTATAAAGCACCAAATTACAACAAAAATAATCTTAAGATAAGAATGGCGCACAGAAAACAATCTACTGCTGAACATAAAAAAGAAACAGAAAAAAGGCATATACACAACCCTGTCTACATCAGTGGAGCAGAGGTGGAGTAAATGAACATTTTAAGACTGCTTTGGAAAAAGTGCCGGCACATAGCCCAAAGGATATTAAAAGACATATGCACCCCAGCAACAGTCTGTGCACCCTGCTGCTGTCTGGCAAGAGATACAGATGTATCCTGTGTTGTACAGAGCAGCCTCTTTCCTCAGGCCAAGAAACTCCACAATTCATGCCCCACACTCCAATATAAAAAGTTTTATTTTACTGACTGATTGTTTATTAATTCATTTATATAGTGTCTGCTTTTGTGAGTGGTATAAAGGGGCTACAAACTATATTTCCCTATACAACTTGTAAAATAACAATAATAAATGACTCTTTTGAATCTTGAATCTTAAGGGTAGTCAGGTTAAACCTCATTGACTTAGGGTGACCCCCGCCCCAGTCTGACAGAGACAGTTCACCCACCAGAGCAGGCTGAAATGGCTCAACACCGCTACACTGCTGAGACTCTTCAGTAATGACAGGCTGTACTAGCCATACTGACAATTCTGTAACATGGAGCCAATCCCAAGTATGTACCATGACCTCCCAAGGTGATGCCTCCACAGCAACGAAATCCACCAACAAGGCATGAAAAGGCTTTGTGATCAAGGACTGTTGTCACATAATGTTATAATCAAAAGATAATTTCTTTAGAAAAAGTAAAATTTCTTTTCCCTTAGCTTTACCCAATGAAACTCATTAGCCTAAATTCATACACTTCAAGCCACTATTTTAGAATAATTGTCTTCATTATTTTATGTTTATTATAATCCATATGCCTTATCATTCTTTTATTCTATATTATCATATGCTTTATCATATAAGACATGACCCATGAATGTCTTCATTTATCTTAAGCACAGTAAACACAGGTCACTGTTGGGACAAGAACTTATGAGACTAATTCAGCTATTCAATTGGAAAGGGGTTAGTGTTTGCTCCTGGCCCAAATCTCATCTGACCACAAAAGGAGGTGATGCCTAGATGATGTTATTAAGGGTTATCTGATCTCTGAAATCAGAGATCGCCGACATGATAACAATGCTAATCACACAGCACTCTATTTGAATTTGAAGCTTGCTTTTTATAGTGTTTCACTGATTATTCATATATTTATATTTCATATATTTCTTGGCACTGTATATTAAGCAGTATCGCGTATGAGTATCTAGAGGGTATCATGAATTGACAACACTTTTATTTGCAGGTGAAGCTGACTAATGTGACGCTATTCATAAGAGTTTTGATGTGTTCATACTCTGTTTGGTATAACCAGGCAGGCGACAGGCATACATCAGTGAAATATTTACATCCTTGAAGAACATAAGTTTTTTTATCATTATTACTGATCATCTATTATCGATCAATAATTCACGTAATTGTCTATGGCCTGATTTACTAAAGGTTTATGTGTGTAAAAACATGTCCAAACTTGACATCACCCACAAAAAAGTACGGAATCTCCATTTAGTCCTTTTGCCATAATGAATATGCAACATGTGGCATTTTAACCCCAGTGTGAAAAATACAGGGAGGAGAAAATGCAAATATGTTATTTAGCACAGGCATTGTGATTTACCAAACTCAAAGGTGATTTTGCTGACACTAACTGCGTCACTGTGGAGAGGTGGAAACAGAAGCACAATGACACAATACAAAGAGAATGAACTTTTTCTACCTATATTAATATTATTTGAGTGCAATATTTTTTTTATTTTGCTAACAGCATTGACTTTTTCACAAATATTCTCCATATGTCAGGTTTTCTGGTAATGTTTTCATTGTTGTTATATCTCAATATATTTGTTAACCTCTTCCACTGGATCAAATTTCATCCAAACTCTCCATTAAGACACACAAAACCCTCATTTAAATACTGTCCTTATTGCGGACTTGATATTTAAGAAAGATGACTTAGTGGATTGATATTCTGCCAGAGGTTTTGCTGCTACCACCATCATCAACAGTCTTCTGACCACATCTCTGGGGAGCCACCTCACAGAGGCTTCAAACTGGGAACATTTCCGATTACATTTCTCTAGCTTCCTCTACATTTCCAGCACAAGCACTGAAATGTCTTGCTTATTAGGTGTCTGGGTGGAAACAGGCTGTAATTTAATGTCAGAGACCACTTGTTTAATTACTAGAAGCTCTTCAGCGCACTCTTTTTCGCACAGATGGCCTTAGATGCAGGTGTGTACATGGTTGTGTGTTTACATGCACACCCAATGCGACTTTGCATATGTTTGTATATGCTTCAGTGTTATTTCATTAACAAGCATGCTTCCCCTGCTGATGAGTGAATTGTCCCTGGACACTCATTTCCTTATGGAGAGCCAAACGCAAATATGCTTCTGCTTGTATACTGTGACACTGTCATCATTAGTCACATTTATTCAATGTGACACTAAAACCTCTGTTACATCAACCACTGCAGCCCTTGTACCCTTGGGTAATGAGTAATTCCGCTAATGATGAGCGAAAGACACAGACACAGTTAATGTGTCTGAAAGTGACACCTTGAATGCAAACTAAGCAAATGTGATGTAGTGCAATCTTTGCAGTTATTAGATGCAAGTAGAATGATATGTATACATGCAATTATGTAGTCACTACTTCTCATTAATGAAGCCAGCACTGTTTCCTGCAGCAAATTGTGACCACACAAAGATAGACACAAACAAATTAAATTGATAAGATGAAAGTGGTTTAGCATATTCCAACAACCACCAATGGAAAATGCTCCACAGTATGCACTGACTTTATTTAAACTGTTTACCTTTGCATAGGTATAAGAAATTATGGTCATAACTTGAGACAAAATTGAGATAAAATCCTCCCAATGGCAGTTGGTTTCTATAGGGTCTTTTCTGCTAAAGGTGACACACTCCAATCCTACCAGCATGTACATTTGTATGAGAATCAGCTTTATTGGTTGGGGATGTTGGACACACAAATAATTTGACTCCAATTTCAAGCACCTATAAATGCACTTACTTACTAATGGATAGCAGGACATAGACACAGGGAACATAAAACTAAACCAGCAAGCTAACAGAGATAATACAAATATATTGCTATTATGTAAAGGCAAGAATGTATGTATAAATTGCAACAACAATATATGATATATATATTGGTCTAACTATCACTGTAAACTGTATATAAAGCGGTATAGTAGCACGATAGTGCATAGGGAGTGCAAATAATACAAGATTAGTATTATATTGTAATATAATGTGGAATATTCATTTTCTAGCTGTATATCCAGGTCAAGGTGATAGCAGAATGAACCAGATGGTAGTTGTATTTTCATAGTCCTGAGGTAAACCCATGGTCTCCGAGCACAGATCACCTCCCAGAGATGAAGCCTGTAAACATTCTTACCAAACACCCAAATCAACTTCAACAAGCACCTCCCGAGGTGAAAGAACAGCAGCTCAACATGAATTTCCTTCTTAATCATCACTGTACCAGAAATCAAAGCACCAGGAATTTAATTAACAGAATGTGAAGACATTTTTAAGCATTTGTTCGACTTTGGTATCTGATATATAATTAATGACAATATCAATAAAAAAATAATTAGGAAGGGGAAATTGCTTCTTGGCATTAGTAATGTATCCTGCTTAACTCATAAAAGGTGTGTTTCCACTTACGCTTTTCCTTATCTCGTCTTTTACACTGCAATCCCACTTGTATGTACTGTAATGCAGCAGCTAAGTCACACCACTCACTCAGCTGAATGATATATGTGTATTTTATACACGGATGAAAGTCTGACACAATTCTGGAGCAAATACGAGGCAGAGAAATGCTTAGGATCAAAGCCAGTTCATACTTAAAGTATGGCAGTTTTCATTTTCTTGACTGACATGATCTCATTCAAACATCTCTGTGGGGCTCCTGCTACTTGTGATATTTGGGTTATAATCCTAAGAGAGAATGAACCACCTTAGCGAGTGCTGTTATTGAATGCCTGCAGAGTGAAGGGAAAAAAACACAACTGTGATGAATCTCTGCCTCACATGAGCCAGCTGCATGTGTGAAGGTTGACTGACAAGAGATTTACTGAAAGTGAATTAGTGAGGGGGCTGTAAAATTTTGGCGTTGAAATAGTTTTCTACAAAATTGATAATCTAATTTTTAACCGAATTCCATCATTTCAACTTGCTAAAATATTAGACGCCTTTTAACTGTACGCTTCATGAAAAAAGTCCCCACAAGTGCCGTTTTCAGCTTTACTCTAGGGACTACATACACTGTCAGCATGCCAGACTGCAATCCATATACTGCATGAGATGTTGTCAGGTTTTGGTTACACTTCTAATGATCTAATTTGTAGTGAATTATACATATATGTGTATATTGTAACTCATACACAAGATCAATATTAGAGGTTCTAAGGCAATAGTGAGGTGAGAGGTAGCAGCCTTGACAGTGTTGTAAAACCAGAACTCATGTTGTGGTCATAGACTGTATATAAAGAATACATAGCAGTTCACACTTGGGCTAATGATAGATACTTCAGCTAAATTATGCTAAAATTATTAATTAAATATTAAAATTAATCATATTAATTAAAATTAAATATCGTGACAATAGTGGATTTCAGTGTGAGGGAGAACAGCAGGTGAGCCAACTGTCAATCACAGCTGGAGGAATTATTTTTTTATACCATGACTTATTGGAAAAAAAAATACTGCCTCAGTATTACCAGGGAGAAGCTGACTACTCTTCAAGGTGGGAGGATATACAAGATATGTGTCATTAAGCTGTTGCTAATTGCAGTAAACACAAGGTATCTAGATAGGTGGATTGAAGTTCATTCCAAATGTATTCAGGGGGACTGGCATCAGGAGATTGCAGTGGCCAGGTCGTTAATATATTTTTATCTGAATGGTTCTCACAACATTCCCAAAGGATATTTGCACTATGCCAAGTGAGGATTATCTAAATGCTCATCATCCTCTAAAGGTACATTATGCATTAATGAATAAAGGTAGCCTGCTCTAATGTTAAAATGGCCTCTGGCAAAGCATACAAATGCAGGTAATGAATATATTCATTGCAATAAGCTCAATTATTGAACATCACAACTGTATTATGTCAACCTGTGCCTTTCAGACACTGTGGCCTCAGTGATGCTCAAACACCTTTTTCAAGGTCAGTAAGATCATATCATTAATTGACTTCTTCTTTTATAACATACATATTATAAAAACAAATCATCTTCTGATTAGCACTGTTTCACCTTGAGACCAGACAAGAATGAGTTGATGTGTGTAACTGTAATGTAATACAGCCTCCTGCCTTACTGCTGGGCCTCTTATTCAGAGCAGCCACCTCCTGAGAATAACAGGCAAACGGAGCATGAAGGGAAAGAGAGGTCTGGACCAGGGGAAGACAGCATGACTGTCTGACAGGATCTGCTTAGTTACACACTCTCTGTTCCTACTAGGACCCAGACAGCCCACCAAGGCCACACATGGGTGAAGAGATGGAGGGAGGAGGCCATAAGACGTGAGGTTGTGTGTGTGCTTAAATGCATGCGTGTGTCTGATGCAAGAAGAGATATATTGCACCCTTCTTTTGCCCGGAGAGACTCTGGGACGTATCCAAGATGCCAACAGCAGTGACAGCATCATCTACAAAATGTAGCTGTGGCACACACACACATATACAAAGACACACATACACAGATTGCTGCTGAGCCACTTGAGAAAAACATTGAAAATGTGTTTAGGAAACTGCTCTGCCTCGGGAGGGAAAATCACTTTTTCTTTTTTATCCCAAACAAACAAACTGCTTCATACTTTCCACTCCCACTCCACCAAGAGAAGATTCCCTCACTGTAAAACAGCAGGCTCAGCTTGAACAACTCTGCTCTTTGGAGGAAACTTTTCCCCTCCTCCATGTCAACTGGCCATTAAGCTAATTACAGCCAAATGAAACTAACTGGGGCAAGCTTAACAGAGTGTCAGACTGCCCTTGAAGGTCAAACAGCACTTGGAGTGAATGGTTTCTGTCTGTAAATCCCTCAGACCAGATGTCTTCCTTATTGACATTCTACATCAGTACACCTGTTTATCTGATGAAGCTATTTCCCTATAAAGGAAGACTTTAAATGTCTGGACATTTGCCCAGTTTACGTGCATGGGGCATCTCTCACTCTCATCTTTCTTTCTTTCTCTGGTTCACTCTCTCATCTCTTTTTCATCTCCCAAGTGAGTGATTCAGTACCTCAGAGCAGCAGACATTTTTTACTCTTTTGAACCACCTGAAAATAACAACCCAGAATGGATAAGGACGTAATAGGAAAACAGAAGATGTGAGGACATGAATAGAGATGTCAACATGGCAATAGGAACAGCAATAAAAGATCTAATGAAGCACTATAAACCCTTTTGAAAGGTCTGATTGCTATTTAATTCTGCTCCTAGTATATTACTAGGGCCATAATTATATATCCAATGTGTCTTTTTAAAATATTTTTAGCACATTAAGTGAATAAAATATATTCCTTGCATATATACACAACATAAGTAATTAGTAACACATGTAAAAGTACATGTATATGCAAGTGAGGGGGTAGTATCACTAAATAGTTAATAATCTCAGGGGAATAATGTCATTCATGAAAACAAAATGCTCTGTTTTAGTGAAAAGGCAAAGATTTTTTGGGCGAGTGACCTATTTCTGGTTTTCCAATTGAATGAATGACTGAGTGAATGAATATACAATGAGAGGAGTCTGAATGAATATGAAAAGGAACTTTGACACCATGAGTGGGAGGAATAGTAACAGAGGAAGCAGCTGAAGCACTAGAAAAAGAGAGGGTAAACCAGATATGAGAGCAACATATGCCGATGATGAGGACTTCTCAAGAAGGATTTTAATGTTTCATGTGTCCTAGATTCCACCCCCTCCACCCCCCGGGACTAAAAAATGACTGAGGAGCCAGGGACAGTGAGATGGATGAAAAGAGAGAAAGAGAGAAAAATAAGAGCATGAACACACAGTTGTTGTGAGTTTTGCCATGCACCCTCAGAGGATCAAAGTAATACCACACTAGGTCATTTGTTTTGTAACACCTGTGGGAACTTATGTGCCCTGAGCACTGAACTGAAACCCAAACACTGTGCAAAGATAGAAGCGATAGTCAAGATTTACTGTGATATTTTCAGTTTACAGTCACACTGAGTGGAGGTTTAAAAAAAAACAGTTAAGTGTAAAACACATGATTTTAAAGGCAGTTATGTAACAGGCTCATTTTTTGGCTGGATGCAGTAACATCCTAGAGTCGGAGCAGAGAAATTTTTAAATCTAGATAGGCTACAAACTACAATAATTGCTCTTGCTACTGATGAATTTTTGAACAAATTTAACAGAGTGGCTTGCTTATAGTAGATCTTGTTCACATACATAGGACAAGAGAGAAAGAAAAGCAGTTGCACATGTCACATTAGCAATGTCACAAGCCTAATACAAGAATGCAATGCTCCACTATCACAAGCCAACACAACCAAGCTCAGAAGAAATGAGCCTACCGGGCCATAAGCAAACAGCAGTGAGCTCCATACAACTGAAGGCCACAACAAAGCGCACAGACAACACTTATTATTACAATAACATTAATAAATAAGCATGTATGCATCACCATCTATATCAGCACAACAACATGACAGACCAGCACCAAAAAAGGAAGAATGCTAAATGCTTTCACTCACCAAAGCTGACAAGTGGAGGTCCATCCTCTGGTCAAACGTACTGATGACTCTGTGGATGATGCTGAATCAGCTGGCTTGCCGGAGACAGTGTGGCTGAGAAGTTGAGTCTTCGGTGTCCCATGGTATTGCTGGTGAGTTTTTGTCCTCCTGAAGGTGAAACAGTTCCTCTCTCTTATGATGATTTTCAGCAGAGTGACAGTCTCAGTATAAATCTCATAAATTATTCTTATGGATAGATGTTTACAGAGACAGAGCCATTGTGCAAGTACGATTCTCAGTGTGTGAACTTTTCCTTGTTTCTAAAAGGCCATAGCTTCACAGCACAGTCAAGCTCTGATGTGGGGAATGACAAATTGAGGGTGCCACGCTATAAAAACCTCTGTTTCACCTGAGAGATGACTATGTAGCATGATTCACACACTGGATTCATCGTGCTGTGATTTCACTTGTTCCAGATTAAGGGTAAATTGACCCATTAAGGGGTAAATTAACTACTGATCTTTTAAAGTTTAAACAAAATTGAATGGTTTCAGGATGCTTTTTTTAAAAGGTAACTTAAATGATATAAAACGAACCAAATAAAGTTTAATATAAAGAACTTTAAAAAATTTAAACTAGAGAAAACTTTAAAACACATCCAAATTAAAAGGACAATCAGCATAATTTAAGGAGAAAATAACATATAGTTATGAATTCGAATGAACAATGAGTTCAAAATTTTGTAAACAACAATTTCTTCTGCTAACATTCATTATAACTTAATGTAAAACAAAATAATCATTTGTTTGAAAAAGTAAACATTTATACTGAAGTTTGTTTACTTTGTTAAGAGAAGCGTTAAATGGTTTGGGACTTGTATATTCTGCTGACATTCAGTCATGTAGTAGCATTAAACAAAATGAGGCAGGAAAAGTAAACACTTGTTCTCGCAAAAAGTATATTAACAGTTATATTGTTCTGTTTTGTTGTCTTAGAATTTCAAGTCCATAGCACGATAAAAACAAAAATGATAGTAATGGCTACTGCCATAACTAATGGCGTAATACTGATGTGAAATGTTGCTCAATTATTAATGTTGGCTCAATTTACCCCACAGCCAACATTTTAGAAAAAAATGGTTAGCTTAACTTCCAGCTTCAGTCTAATCTTTTGCTAAATGATTCACGTGGTTTTATACACTGGAAATTCACTAAAATGTATGATAAATATTTGACATGACGGCCATTATAACTGAAAAATGGAAATTTTGCTTTGACCAGCAAAAAACTACATACCACTTTCCCGTGCTTCACAAGCCAGAAGTGATGATACTTCCTTAATTTAAGGTCACATGACCACAATTGCGCACAGATTTAAAGATAGAGGAGGTGCGCAGCAATGCCACACAGGCAGTCCCTACCTGTGGTTACAAGCACAAACAGAAAAAACAGAGAAATAACACAAACAACAAAATATTCTAGTTGATGAATAAATTATTGAAAAAGTGCAAATAGAGAAATAAGAAGGAAAAAAAGATTTCAATATAAAATAAATAAATAAGAATTTTAAAAAGTAAATAAAATGGCATAAATGACAGACATTTTAAGTTAAAACATTCTGATTAGAATTCAATAGCAGATACACTTTTCTTGTTGTTATTATTTATATATTATTTTAGAGACCCTATATAATAACTTATTTCAATTAAGAATAAATATATTTTGGTCTTATGGGTATGAAATCCTAATAAAATAAAAAGGTGTACAATTTTACAAATATTATTATTTCAAAACATAAAACTAGAAATGTTTTTTCCTTCAATACATTTCTACATTATTAAGTGCTTTTTAAAATAAAACTCTCCAAAACCATACAAAATATGATACAAAATGAGCCATCACTAAATAGATTAACAACGTTCTCTTTTTCTGTAAGTAAACATCTAGAAAGGTAAACATTTGTTGTATAAATGTGTAAAATTATCAAGTGAAGTTCTCTAATTCTGTTTGATATTAAAAATTTTACAGGAACAGCTCCACTACAGTGTCATTAGAAGCATAATTTTCGATTGGCTAGCTATCAGTCATACGACCAATCAATGCTGCATGAGAAAACATTATAGTGGAGCTCATAGACACATACATATCATACCTATACATGTTCATGTGATGTGACTGACTCTTAGCATGAATAGGTCTGTTCATATTTTCCCACATACAAAATATTCACACTGGATACAAAAGCAGGGACCAATGTAAACATGAACTAAACACAAATAACATAATGAAATTTAGAAATATGCTACATTCACAGGCAATACATTATAGCAGATAAAAAGGCCAGTCCAAGCAACTGAGGTTACCAGGGGCCACCTAATTTTCACCTAATTTGCAACATGTAAACTACAACTTGTAACATGAGATGATTAAAAGATATTTATTTACTTATACTAATTTTGACACATTTATCAAAATATCAGTCTTACTAATCATTCAGGAGTATTACATAGACTTGCCAATTTATCTACAACATTAAATTTGTATATAAATGGGATGCCGGTATCATTTATGATGTGTATTCCTCACCCCAGATGGGTCCTAGACACACAATCTGTTGGGAGGGGCTCATTCTTTTTAGAATAGAATAGAATAGAA